>CAUYTI010062887.1:0-10801 GCA_963575145.1 Galago senegalensis
GTCCCAGCTACTTGGGAGGCAGAGGCAAGAGACTCGCTTGAGCCCAGGAGTTGGAGGTTGCTGTGAGCTGTAATGCCACGGCACTCTACCCAGGGGGACAGCTTGAGGCTCTGTCTCAAAAAAAAAAAAAAAAAAGAAATAGTAGATTTGCATCTATTTTACTTTAATTGCTGGATTTTCATGACATCAAAGATGAATTCACTGACATTGAAAAGGACTGTGCCCTTAATCATATAATGCTTATCATCATAACTTATTTTAAGTTGAATTTCAATAGTTTAAACTTTCCTGTAAGATAAGGTAAACTTTATCCTAATATTGGTCTATTTTAGTCTCACTTTATTGCCCTCGGTACAGTGCTGTGGTGTCACAGCTCACAGCAACCTCCAAGTCCTGGGCTTAAGTGATTCTCTTGCTTCAGCCTCCTGAGTAGCTGGGACTATAGGCACTCTCCACAACACCCTCCACAACACCTGGCTATTTTTTTTTGTTGTTGTTGTTATTGCATTTTGGCCAGGGCTGGTACCCACCACTCTCGCGGTATATGGGGTGGGCGCCCTGCCCACTGAGCCACAGGCAAAGCCCCTGAAATATTTTTTAAAATGTGACAGGCTCGGTGCCTGTGGCTCAAGTGGCTAAGGCGCCAGCCCCATCCACCTAAGGTGGCAGGTTCGAATCCAGCCCAGGCCTGCCAAACAACAATCATGGCTGCAACCAAAAAATAGCCGGGCATTGTGGTGGGTGCCTGTGATCCCAGCCTACTTGGGAGGTGGAGGCAGGAGACTCGCTTGAGCCCAGGAGTTGGAGGTTGCTGTGAGCTGTGATGCCATGGCACTCTACCCAGGGGAATAGCTTGAGGCTCCATCTCAAAAAAAAAAAAAAAGTGACATATAGGGTAGCACCTGTGGCTCAGTGGGTAGAGCGCAGGCCCCATATACCGAGAGTGGCTGATTCAAACCTGGCCCCGGCCAAACTGCAACAACAAACAAAAATAGCCAGGCATTGTGACGGGAGCCTGTAGTCCCAGCTACCAGGAGGTTGAGGCAAGAGAATTGTCTAAGCCCAGGAGTTAGAGGTTGCTATGAACTGTGACACGACAGCACTCTACAGAGGGCAATAAAGTGAGACTCTGTCTTGACAAAAAATAAAAATAAAAAAAAATCTGAGCATTGTGCACTTGTAGTCCCAGCTACTTGGGAGGCTGATGCTAGAGAATCACTTAAGAGTTTGAGGTAGCTGTGAGCTGTGACACCATGACACTCTATCAAGGGCGACAAAGGGAGACTGTCTCCCCCCACCAAAAAACAATTTGTGTAATACCTGATGCATACAAAAGAATGTGTTATAAAATATAATAATAAAACAATCTGCTTAAGAACAAAAACATTGGCTCGGCGCCTGTGGCTCAAGCGGCTAAGGCGCCAGCCACATGCACCTAAGGTGGCGGGTTTGAATCCCCAGCCCGGCCCTCCAAGCAACAATGATGGCTGCAACCAAAAAATGGCTGGGCGTTGTGGTGGGCGCCCGTGGTCCCAGCTACTTGGGAGGCTGAGGCAGGAGACTCGCTTGAGCCCAGGAGTTGGAGTTTGCTGTGAGCATGATGCCATGACACTCTACCCAGGGGGATAGCTTGAGGCTCTGTCTCAAAAAAAAAAAAAAAAAAAGAACAAAAACATTAGCTTGGCACCTGTGGCTCAAGCGGCTAAGGCGCCAGCCACATACACCTAAGGTGGCGGGTTCGAATCCCCAGCCCGGGTCCGCCAAACAACAATGATGGCTGCAACCAAAAATGGCCAGGTGTTGTGGCGGGCACCTGCAGTCCCAGCTACTTGGGAGGCTGAGGCAGGAGACTCACTTTAGCCCAGGAGTTGGAGTTTGCTGTGAGCATGATGCCATGGCACTCTACCCAGGGGGATAGCTTGAGGCTCCATCTCCAAAAAACAAACAAACAAAAAAAAGAATAAAAACATTATCAATATTGGGATTTACTTCTTTTTGAGATCTTAACCCCTATATCTAAAGAGGTCTAGCTTCCAGCTACCTAACATTAATGCAAAAGGTTTGAAAAACATTTATGATGTATATTTTTTGAGACAGTCTCAAGCTGTCACCGTGGGTAGAGTGCAGTGATGTCACAGCTCACAGCAACATCAAATTCTTGGGCTTAAACAATTTTCTTGCCTCAGCCTTCCAAGCAGCTGGGACTACAGGCACCTGCCACAATGCCCTGCTATTTTTTGGTTGCAGTTTGGCCAGGGCTGGGTTTGAACCTGCCACCCTTGGTATATGGGGCCAGTGCCCTACCCACTGAGCCACAGGCACTGCCCTTGAACTCTTTTCAAGACATAAAGATATGAATCCCTAATAGTGGAATTCAGGTATTGTGGCAGGCTTATCTGTGGGTATGTGACATATAATTAAATAAATAAATAAATAAATAAATAAATAATTTCATATTTTGAGAGACAGGGTCTTGCTCTGTCACCCAGGCTAGGGTGCATTGGCCAGACCAGAGGTTAAACCCCTGGCCTCAAGTAGTCTGCCTACTTTGACCTTCCAAAGTGCTGGGATTACAAGAGTGAGTCAATGTGCCAATTAGGTAGGAAATGTATTTAGAATTAATGTCTTCTCAAATTGTAGCAAACAAAGCACAGTGGAACCTTGGGCGGCACCTGTGGCTCAGTGAGTAGGGCGCTGGCCCCATATACCAAGGGTGGCGGGCTCAAACCCGGCCCCGGCCAAACTGCAACAAAAAATATCCAGGCGCTGTGGTGGGCACCTGCAGTTCTAGCTACTCAGGAGGCTGAGGCAAGAGAATCGCCTAAGCCCAAGAGCTGGAGGTTGCTGTGAGCTGTGACGCCATAGCACTCTACCAAGGGATATAAAGTGAGACTCTGTCTCTCAAAACAAACAAACAAACTAACTAACTAAGTACAGTAGAACCTCTGTAAGTTAACCATTTCAGGCTTTATAACAAACTGGTCAACAACTGGAGGTGGTCAACCTAAGGAACTACGCCACTTTACTGATACACATTCAGTCTATGAAAATTAGGTCAACTCAGGTTGATATAGGAACCTGGTCAACTATGGAGTTTCAACTATATTTACAATTCCAGAAAGATAGCATTATATTGAACCTCCCAGATAGTCAGATATTAGGTAACCCAAATAGCTCCAGGCCCATGATATGGGTGTTAATAATTTGACATTATAATTCAAACGAGTTGGCATCATATTCATATATTCACAGTAAGATTTTACAAGAGCATAAAGCCAAGTTCATGCTAAGTAAGTATATACCTGATCCCTCATGCATTTGCATGCACATAATAAGCATATCTGTAGACTACTGTGTAGTAGAAGAATCAGGAAAAGTGAACAGTGAGACACCAGAGCAGATTAGGTAAGGGGAAACCTAGGTGCCTCCTATTAAATTTGTGAACCACAGCTCAGTGTCTGTAGCACAGTGGTCACAGTGCCAGCCACATACACCCAGAGTGGCGGGTTGGAACCCAGCCCTGGTCAGCTAAACAACAATGACAACTGCAACAAAAAATAGCCGGATGTTGTGGCAGGCGCCTGTAGTCCCAGCTACTTGGGAGGCTGAGACAAGAGAATTGCTTAAGCCCAAGAGTTTGAGGTTGCTGTGAGTTGTGAAGCTATAGCAGTCTACCGAGGGCAATGTAGTGAGACTGTCTCAAAAAAGAAAAAGTAAAGAAGTAAATACATTTGTGAACCAGACCAAAACATGCTAGCAAATGTATCTGTATCTGGAGAGCAAATGAGATGAGCATTCAATGACAGATTTCAAGTGTGTAACACAGGAATGTTGTAGTTCAGCACTGGCAACTAGTCTAGCAGGTTCTTCTTGTACCCTTGGGAAAAAAGCCTGTACAAACAGATAGCTCTTGCACAATGTCTTTTATTTATTTATTTATTTTTAATTAATTAATTTTTTTTTTTGAGATAGAGTCTCAAGCTGTCACCCTGGGTAGGGTACTGTGGCATCACAGCTCACAGCACCCTCCAACTCTTGGGCTTAAGCCTTAAGCAATTCTCTTGCCTTAGCCTCCCAAGTAGCTAGGACTACAGGTGCCCACCACAACGCCAGGCTTTTTTGTTGCTGTTGAAGTAGTTGTCATTGTTGTAGTTGTTGTTGTTGTTTAGCAGGTCCAGGCTGGGTTCGAACCCCCTAGCCTTGGTGTATGTGGCTGGCATCCTAAACACTGTGCTACGAGCACCAAGCCATGCATAACGTCTTTTTGTTGTTGTTGATGACTAATTTTTTTTTTTGCAGTTTGTGGCCGGGGCTGGGTTTAAACCTGCCACCTCCGGCATATGGCACCAGTGCCCTACTCCTTTGAGCCACAGATGCCACCCTAATTTTTTTTTTTATTCAGTCATTTGGACATAGATCAGAAATACATTTATGTCATTATGGGATTCTATGTGTTGATTATTTGTACAAATTGGAATGCTTACATCCTACTAAACAACATAGCAGAATTAAGACATTTGTGCTCTACACCTGATGGATCCAATTTGTACTTGCAATATGCTCCATAGGTGTCTTTAAAATTAACAAATTTACATTTTTTCTGTAATCCTAGTATTCTGGGAAGCTGAGGCAGGTGGATTGCTTGAGCTCAGACGTTTAAGACAAGCCTGAGCAAGAGTGAGACCCTGTTTCTACTGAAAATGGAAAAATTAGCCTGGAGTTGTGAGGGGGAGGCACCCCAGCTACTTGGGAGGCTAAGGCAAGAGGATCACTTAGGTCCAAGAGTTTGAGCTTGCTGTGAGCTATAATGCCAAGGCACTCTACCAAGGAGGACAAAGTGAGATTGTCTCAAAAAAAAATTTATAATTTTATATAAGGACCCTCCACTTAAGAAGAGTCACTTCAGGAAACTAAGAATGGTACTTTTCTAGCTGAATTAATATTTTCCCTGTAGTTTTAGTCTCTAGAACTTGAGAAATAATATCTCCGTTTAAAAGGTGTATGCAAGGAGCTTGAGGGTGTCAAAGTTCAAGAATTTGAATTAAATACAGACTGCCCCAGACAAAGAGGAGGGCAGGGACAAGGCTGCAGGATGATTCCACAGATCAGAGGCCAGATGGAGTGAATGTATCTGAAAACATTCTACCACCACTTTAACAACAGACCCTTTCTCTCTCGCCGCAACGATACCTGGCTGTGCTTTGAGGTGAAAACAACCAGCAGCAACTCACCTGGCTCCTTCTACAGTGGGATCTTTTGAAATCAGGGCCCTCGATATTGTCCTTGGCACACAGAACTGTGCTTCCTGACCTGGGTCAGGCCCATGCTGTCCCATCACCACTTCTACCAGAATACCTGATACATGTCCTGGAGTACCTGTGCCACCTGTGTGTGGCAAGTGACAGCCTTTCTGGCCACACATGAAAACGTGAGCCTGACCACCTACACTGCCCGCATCTACTACTTCTGGAGACAGGATTACTGCCAGGGGCTGCTCAGGATGATTGAGGAAGGGACCCAGGTATACGCCATGTTCTCTAAAGAATTTCAACACTGCTGGGAAAACTTTGTGGACCACTGGGGAACCCGTGGGGTCACATGTTTTGGGATCAGACTGAAGAAAACTTATGAGTTCCTGGTCACCCAGCTGAATGAGATTCTCAGTGACCCAATGGAGCGAATATCTCCAAACACATTCTACAACCAGTTTAACAACACACCCGTCCCCCGTAGTCGGAAGGACACCTGGCTGAGCTTTGAGGTGAAAGAAAAGGAGAACAGCAACTCACCTGGCTCCTTCCACAGGGGCGTCTTCCAAAACCAGGTCTTTTCTGGGACCTCCTCTCATGCATAAGTGGGCTTCCTGACTTGGTTCCAGAAGGAGATGCCCCCTGACCACCACTATGAGGTCACCTGGTACACATCCTGGAGTCCCTGTGCTCACTGTGCATGGCACATGGTCAACTTTCTGACCAGTAACCCAAACATGAGCCTGACCATCTTTGCTGCCCGCCTCTACTACATATATCACCTAGAAATACAGCAGGGCCTTCGCAGGGTGTTTCAGGAAGGGGCCAAAGTGCACATCATGTCCCTTAAAGAATTTAAATACTGTTGGGTCAAGTTGGTGTACAATTCGGGAATGCGATTCATGCCTTGGTACCAATTCAGTGAAAATTACCAATTACTGGTTACCCAGCTGAAGAAGATTCTCAGCCTCTGAGATGACCTGCTCCGTCCAGGATGGTCACCCACCACTGCTGCTACCAGTGAAACTTGCCAGCACTCTGAACCCTTACTGCAGGATGCCAATGGATCCTTCTGGAAGAGCAATAGCTAGCATTTCCCCTTTTTATAAAATTCCTCACCTTCTCTTTGTTCTGAATTTTAGTTTTCTCTTCCCAAATACAACATTAAAGGGATATTTGCAACTGCAAAAAAAAAAAAAAAAAAAAAAAGAATTAAATACAAAGCCAAGATGGGACAAGAGTGAAAAACAAGCCAAAGATAGGATCTGAAACGTGAAAAACCAAATCAACTAAAATCAGAATGCAAAGCTAAGTCACAAATCATGCTGCTGAGGCAGAAAAGGCCAACAGTAAGATTCAGAATACAAAGAGACACAGGAAGACTGGTGTTCAACAGCAAAGCTTCTGTATATTTTTCTAAAGAAAACTAAAAATGTAAACAGTTTCCTATGTCAGTGAATCTGGCAAGGCTGGCTGGGAGATGAGATCATTTCTCATTTGGTCACAAGTTCATGTTTGTCAACCAACCTCAATACGTTGACTACACATGGGATGTTATGGATTAAATCAGCCAGTATAGGTATTTGGCAAACAATTATTAATCCTGTATATTAGTACACCTTACATTTGCTTAAATTATTATATTGAGGAGGAGTTCCTGAGAATTAATTTTTAGCTATGATATCTACAGGCAGAAAAGATTGTGTAACTTACTTGGAAGAAGTCCTCATTTGTAGATTCATCAAACAAAGAATTACTATTTGCATGCTATAACAAGTTATTGTCAAAAATCTAACAATAATAGCCCAACTGTTTTTTTTTTTGAAACAGAGCCTCAAGCTATCCCCTGGGTAGAGTGCTGTGGCATCACAGCTCACAGCAACCTCCAACTCCTGGGCTCAAGCGAGTCTCCTGCCTCAGCCTCCCAAGTAGCTGGGACCATAGGTGCCTGCCACAATACCCAGCTATTTTTTGGTTGCAGCCGTCATTGTTGTTTGGCAGGCCAGGGCTGGATTCAAACACACCACCTTAGGTGTATGTGGCTGGCACCTTAGCCACTTGAGCCACAGGCGCTGAGCCAATAGCCCAACTTTTCAAAAACCACTTGCACACATGCTTAATAATTTTGCTGGTTTGATCTTCCTATTGTAGCTATAGATTGCAAGTTCAGCATTCTGGTGATTGTTCATTCATTTAGGTTTCAGAGATATAAAGTATGTTTGGGGTTGACTAGTATCCAAACAATTGGCCTTCAGGAGTAGGAATGGTCTTTTTTTTTTTTTTGAGACAGAACCTCAAGCTATCCCCCTGGGTAGAGTGCCATGGCATTACAGCTCACAGCAACCTCCAACTCCTGGGCTCAAGCGAGTCTCTTGCCTCCACCTCCCAAGTACCTGGGACCACAGGCGCCCACCACAACGCCTGGCTATTTTTTGGTTGCAGCTGTCATTGTTGTTTGGCGGGTCCAGGCTGGGGATTCAAACCCGCCACCTTAGGTGTACGTGGCTGGTACCTTATCGGGTTGAGCTATAGGTGCCAAGCCAGGAATGGTCTTTTAATTCTAATAGTAGTAAAATTTTTTTAAAGGGCGCAGGAATGGGCTCGGTGCCTGTGGCTCACGCGGGTTTTTTGCATAGACTTATTAGAAAGGCTTCTTTCTAACTGACCCTAAATATCTTTTTTTTTTTTTTTGGCAGTTTTTGGCCAGGGCTGGGTTTGAAACCTCCACCTCTGGTATATGGGGCTGGTGCCCTACTCCTTTGAGCCACAGGTGCCGCCCATATCTTTTTTTTTTGAGACAGTCTCAAGCTTTCGCCCTGGATGAGAGCCATGGCATCATATCTCACAGTAACCTCCAACTCTTGGGCTTAAACAATCCTCTTGCCTGGGTTTTTTTTTTTTTTTAATGTTTAAGTTGATCTTGAACCTGGGAGCTCAAGCAATCCACACACCTTGGCCTCCCAGAGTGCTAGGATTACAGGTGTGAGCCACTGTGCCTAGCCTTTTTTTTTTTTTTTAATTGAGATAGAGTCTCACTCAGTGCCCTGGGTACACTGCTGTGGTCTTTTTTTCTTTCTTTCTTTTTTTTTTTTTTGAGACAGAGCCTCTCCTGGGTAGAGTGCCGTGGCATCACAGTTCACAGCAACCTCCAACTCCTGGGCTCAAGCAAGTCTCCTGCCTCTGCCTCCCAAGTAGCTGGGACCACAGGCACTTGCCACAACACCGGGCTATTTTTGGTTGCAGCCTTTGTAGTTTGGTGGGCTGGGCTGGATTCGAACCTGCCATCTTAGGTGTATGTGGCTGGCACCTTAGCCACTTGAGCCACAGGTGCCGAGCCAATCTTGTAATGACTTTTAATATTAACTAAGATGTAACCTTGGTTATCTTTAGCTAAATTTCTTTTTTCTTTTTTTTAAAGTTTTGAGACAGAGTCTCACTCTGTTGCCTGAGGCTAGAGCACCCTGGTGCCAGCCTATCTCACAGCAACCTACACTCCTGGGTTCAAACTATCCTCCTACACTCCTGGATTTAAGCCATCCTCCTGCCTTAGACTCCCAGGTAGCTGGGAACAAAGGCACCTGCCACAATGCCTGGCTAATTTAGCTAAAATTTCCACAAACGTTTCTTTGCTTTTTTTTTTTTTTTTTTGGCGCATTTGTTTCTCTGGGGTTGAGATAAAGTTTTGCTCCATTACCCCAATTAGATTGCAGTGGTATCATGCTAGCTCTCTGCAACCTCAAACTCTGGGTGCAAGGAATCTTCCTGCCTCATCCTCCTGAGAAGCTGGCACTACACATATATGCCACAATAGCCAGCTAATTTTTTCTATTTTTTGTACAGACAGATCTGGGTGAGTCATTCAGGTTGGTTTTATTATTATTTTTTTTAATTTCTTTCTTTCTTTCTTCTTTTTTTTTTTTTTTAGAGACAGAGCATCACTTTGTCTCCTTCAGTAGAGTGCTGTTGCCGTGGCATCAAAGCTCACAGCAACCTTCAGTGCTTGGGCGTAGCTGATTCTCTTGCCTCAGCTCCTGAGTAGCTGGGACTATAGGCACTTGCCACAACACCTGGCTATTTTTTTGTTGCAGTTTGGCTGGGGCCAGGTTCGAACCCACCACCTTTTGTATATAGGGCTGGCACCCTACTCACTGAGCCACAGGTGCACCCTCAGGTTAGTTTTATTTTTATTTTTTTTAAATTCCTTATATTTTAGATGTTTTATAAGGAAAATGTCAAAAATCCGAACACTCCAGCACTGACAGACAAAATATAAATTGACATAAAATGGTTGCAACATGTGTCAGGCATGACTAAGTTTTTATTTTATTTTATTTACTTATTTAAATTTTTTTTTTATTAACTCATAACTTTGTACATCGATGCATTTATGGGGTTCAGGGTACTGCTTTGATATACAATGTGAAATGCTTACACTGAACTGAGTAACACATCCATCACAATTATACTCATTTCTTAATAGTTTTGAAATGTACCATTGCATCATGCACATTAAATGAGGTCCCCCCAAATGCCCGCTCTCCTTCCATATCCCTCCTCGCCTTCCCTCTCTTTCCTCTTCCCTTCTACTTTCTGGACTATAGTTATGTTTTGTTATTCGTATGAGTGTGTAAGTGGTTACATATTGATTTCATAGTAGTACTGAGTACATTGGATACTTTTTTTCCCCCATTCTTGAGATACTTTACTAAGAAGAATATGTTCCAGCTCCATCCAGGTAAACATAAAAGATGTGAAATCTCCATCTTTTTTATGGCTGCATAGTATTCCATGGTGTACATATACCACAATTTGTTAATCCATTCATGGGTCGATGGGCACTTGGGCTATTTCCGTATCTTGGCTATTAAATTGGGCTGCAATAAACATTCTGGTGCAAATGTTGGAAAATAATTTTTGATCATCTGAGTATATACCTAGAAGAGGAATTGCAGGATCGAACAGTAGGTCAACTTTTAGTTCCTTGCAAGTTCTCCAAACTTTTTCTAAAAAGGTCATCTCAGCTTGCGTTCCCAGCAGCAGTGTAGAATTGTTCCCTTCTCTACGCATCCACACCAACATCTGTAGTTTTGGGATTTTGTGATGTGGGCTAATCTTACTGGAGTTAGATGATATCTCAAAGTGCTTTTGATTTGCATTTCTTGATGATTAAGGATGATGAGCATTTTTTCATGTGATTGATGGCCATGAGCCTGTCTTCATCAGAGAAGTTTCTCTTCAAGTCTCTTGCCCACATAGAAATGAAGTTATTTATTCTTTTCTTATTGATTAGTTTGAGTTCTCCATAGATTCTAGTTATCAGACCTTTGTCAGAAATATAACCTGCAAAAATCTTCTCCCATTCTGAAGGTTGTCTGTTTGCTTTACTTACTGTGTTCTTTGCTGTGCAAAAGCTTTTTTTTTTTTTTTTTTTGAGACAGAGCCTCAAGCTGTCCCCCTGGGTAGAGTGCCGTGGCATTACAGCTCACAGCAACCTCCAACTCCTGGGCTCAAGCGAGTCTCCTGCCTCCGCCTCCCAAGTAGCTGGGACCACA
>CAUYTI010062889.1:0-34954 GCA_963575145.1 Galago senegalensis
AACTAATATATACTTCTCAAATGAAAGAAACAACTTAATTCTAGCACAAGAATATGGGGAGGGGTAAGGAAGGGGAGGGGAGAAGGGTGGCTGGGTGGTGGGAGGGTAACCGGAAAGATCACCTATATTTCTGTCTAACAACGGTACAAGTGAACTTTTCTAGAACTAGAATGTAAATGTATTGACACAACGACTATGCAAATGACATGAAATTTATGTGAACCAGCTTGATGAAAGTATTTCAGAATGTATGTGAAAACACTACACTGTACCCCATGTTTGTATTGATGTATACAGCTATCATTTAATTAAAAAAAATTACAAAAAAAAAAAGATGTTAAATGTAGAATCTGGAATGGATCAGAAAAAAAGACTTTAGGGGAAAACTGAAGAAATCCAAATAAAGTATGAACTTCAGACAATAATCATGTATAAATATTGTTTCATTAATTGTGACAAATATGCTTAATAAGATGTTAATAGAAGAAATTGGGTACAGGTCACACAGAAACTCTCTATACTATCTTCACAATAATTCTGTAAATCTAAAAATGTCCTAAATTTAAACACTCTTTTAAATTAAATATTTATCTTGGCTCATTCACTCTTCCATTCATCCACTCACTGAATTTAATTATTTACTGAACACCTGCTACGTCTCAGGCTCTGCTCTAGTCTCTGGAGATACAAACAGCAAACAAAAGCCAGCATGGTTCCTGTTATCAAGGTTATATTCCAGTGGAAAGTGAAGCACAGAGCACGGAGTGACTGTAAGCAATGCACGGAATAAGTCATTACTTCCAAAATTAAAAATTTTCTTCTTGAGTTTTCATTATAGAGGAAAAAAAGTCTTTTGAGAAGTTAGAGGTCTGGGTTGAACTCTGCACAGTCTGGCAGTTTGATAACCAAGGAGCAGGATTTTCAAAGAGAAACAAAAGTTCTTGAAGCAAATAATGAAATCCTTAGGAGGAAGCCCAGCCTCCCAACACTAACAGTAGCCACTATTCTGAGCCTAGGGTTACAGTGGAAGCCCAGGGTGGCTGGCTGCTCTCTGCAAGCTAGATCTGTGCTGGGGGACACTGTGGAGTGAAGCATCATGCCTGTACCTGTAGCCGCCTATCTTCCCATTCCTATGTCCTATCCTTTTACAACAACCGTATGCCAAACCTAAGGTAGGCTCACCACAGTGCCAAGACTTTAGGTGACAGGAATAACATGTACTTAAGGCCCAGGTGGGGGAGAGCATATAAAACCTTTTTGGTGCTGTAAGTGACTTGGTGAGGCTGGGCATAGAGTGTGGGCTGGCAAACAGCAAGAAAGGGAACCAGAGATGAGGCCTGGCATGGTGGCTCATGTCTGTAATACTAGCACTTTGGGAGGCCAAGGTGGGCAGATTGCCTGAGCTCACAAGTTCGAGACCAGTCTGAGCTAGAGCAAGACCCCATCTCTAAAAATAGCTGGGCACTGTGGTAGTCACCTGTAGTCCCAGCTACTTGGGAGGCTGAGGCAAGAGAATCACTTGATCCCAAGAGTTAGAGGTTGCTGTGAGCTCTGACAATCAGAGTGCTCTACTGGGGTGACAAAGTGAGACTCTTGGGAAAAAAAAAAAAAAGGAACTAGACATGGTGGGAGAAACCAGATCATGAAGAACTCTGTGGGTCTTATAAAGAGCTTAGACTTTATCCTGAAGACAAAGAGAATCCAATGAAGGGTTTCAGGCAAAAGATGTGCATGGATCGGGCCTATAACCAGTTACGGACTTTTACAGAAACCATCCTGCGGGCTGCTGCTCTTCTGTGGAAACTAGAACAGGGCTGCCCTGAAGGCTGGGAGATTACATGGCAGAGTCCAAGAGCAGAGGAAGGGATTGGATACCTCACTGGATGTAGGACGCAAAGGAGTGAGAGGATTCAGGGACAGCTTTGGAGTTTCTGCTCTGGGTAAAAATGTGGGGTGCCAGCGTAGAGTAGTAATGACAATAAACACAAAAATGGTGTGTTCTCAGGATGTATCAGGCACTACCAGGATGTGAATGCCAGTGCTCTGGGGAAAACTGAGTGCTCTCAGTGACCTAATCTAAGTTCCGACCATGCAGATACTGGTTTTCCCATCTACGTGCATTCTCCGGGCTTTCTTCCAAGCCAATATCTTGCTCAACAGGTAATGATGTATTTATACAAAAAAAATTTAAATTAAACTCTCTTTTATAGATGTAAGATATAAAATAATCCCTGATAAGGAGAGCAATTTCTATAAGTAATTTTAAGAATATGTGATTATGAAGTTAGCAATATTCCGAATGTTGTTGGCATCATTACGCAAATAGTACTCGTGTTACATAATAAGCAACACACTCACCAAGATAAATACCCTGCTGAGGTAAAAATGAAACCAGCAGGGGTGTGCTTAGAACTAGCCAGTGATTTCAGAGAAAAAAAGAAGGAAGATGGGTGGGACAGAAGAACAGGGTATGATTGGCCAGTTCACTTCCCAACCCAGGGTAGCCATGGTGGAGGGGAGGATGAGGATTATACAAGCACAGCCGTTGTTAGAGTGTCATGAATTATAAGTGTCTCTGTGGAATTTCCTACCCAGCTAATAGTAGCTCTGCTATTGGATGACTTTTAATATTTTTGTAGAAAAAATACTGAGCCAAATCTATGAATTAATTCATAATAACCCATACATTAAATATACTGTACATACACACATATACTGTTTCAGGGAATTAGCTGTGACCTCTCAGTTCTAAAACTGCTAAGATGCGTTAAATTTCTGTCAGGTATCTGTCAGCATCCCTAAAGACTAACGTGTACATACAAAGCTTCCACTTTGAAATAAAATCATAATGGCCATAGCCAGTCGATGTAAATCCACTTTATTTTAAAAGCTGAAGATTGTCTCAACTGGCCTTATGACATCTGTAGAAATTCAGCACACCATGTCCATCTCTCTAAGTCCACTCTCCATCAACTCATTGCCATAGGGGGGCAAGCTGGATTGTATACAGATTGACAGGGAATAGTAACCCTCCGCCCCTACTTTACTTCATGGTGTTAAATCATTGACCCGAGGTTGCACAATACAGCCAAAGGCTAAGGCAGAGAACGATCAAGTCCTCTTTTTCCCAGAATACAATTTCTTCACTCAACAAATCCCCAGGCCAATCGACAAAACAGGGAGTTAGAACAACTTAGTGGCCAAAATTGTAGAGAAAGAGAATTGCGGCTGTGAAGTGGTCTGGCTTTCAGTTTCCTCTTGATAGTTTGTCTTTCCCTTGTTTACTCTAGAAAGTACTTTGATTATAAATGGTTACTATTGTTTGAGTCTAAATAGTTTAAGTGAAATAAGAAATGGAAATAATGACTTACGAAATTTAGGCCAAACTGATCCTCCCACCCAAGTTTTCATTCCAAAAATACACAAAATCGGGGCCAGGCACAGTGGCCCATGCCTGTAATCCCAACATTTGGAAGGCCAAGATGGATGGATTGACTGAGCTCACAGGTTCGAGACCAGCCTGAGCCACAGCTACACACCCATCTCTAAAAATAGCCGGGTGTTGTGGCTGGCACCTGTAGTCCCAGCTACTTGGGAGGCTGAGGCAAGAGAATTGCTTAAGCCCAAGAGTTTGAGGTTGTTGTGAGCAATGATGCCACAGCACTCTACCAAGGGTGATCAAATGAGACTCTGTCTCATAAATAAATAAATAAATAAAATAAATAAAAGAAGTTTAAAAAGGAAATACACAAAATTTGTCCCAAAGTGTTTCATGTTTTAAAAGGTCTATATAGCTCAGCACCTGTAGCTCAAGTGCCTAAGGCGCCAGCCACATATACCTGAGCTGGCGGGTTCGAATCCAGCCTAGGCCTGCCAAAGAACAATGGCAACTACAACCAAAAAAGTAACCAGGTGTTGTGGCAGGCACCTGTAGTCCCAGCTACTTGGGAGGCTGAGGCAAGAGAATCACTTAAGCCCAGGAGTGGGAGGTTGCTGTGACCTATGATGCCATAGCACTCTACCCAGGGTAACAGCTTGAGGCTCTGTCTCAAAAAAAAAAAAAAAGAAAAAAGGAAATAAAAAGTCTATATAGGCCGGGCGCAGTGGCTCACACCTGTCATTCTAGCACTCTGGGAGGCTGAAGCAGGTGGATAGATTGAGCTCATGAGTTTGAGACTAGCCTGAGCAAAAGCGAGACCCCCATCTGTACTAAAAATAGAAAAACTGAGACAAGAGGATTGCTTGAGCCCAAGAGTTAGAGGTTGCTGTGAGCTATGATGCCACAGCACTCTACCCGGGGCTACAGCTTGAGACTCTATCTCAAAAAAAAAATTAATTAATTAAAAATAAATAAAGGCTTGGCACCTGTAGCTCAGTAGTTAGGGCACCAGCCACATACGTCAGGGCTGGTGGGTTCAAACCCAGCCTGGGCCTGGCAAACAACAATGACAACTACAACAACAGCAACAAAAATAGCTGGGCGTTGTGGCGGGCGCCTGTAGTTCCAGCTACTTAGGAGGCTGAGGCAAGAGAATCACTTAAGCCTAAGAGTTTGAAATTGCTATGAACTGTGACATCAGAGCACTCTACCAGGGGTGACCTAGTGAGACTCTGTGTAAAATAAATATATACATACATACATAAATATTAAAATATGTCTCTATAACTGTCTCGTTTGGGAATTTAAGAGCAGATTTTAGAAACCTCTATGTGGAAGGCAGCCTCCCACGCCTCTTCCATTCCTGATAGTGATTTAGAGATAGAGGGTACCTTGTAGGTTACAAAGCACTTACAAGTGGGGGCTCATTCAGTTGGCACAATGACTTTGACGCTGGGAGTATTGTCCCCGTTTAGCAGAGGAGGAAGTTGAGGCCCAGACAGATGAGGCGATTTGGGGGCTGTTGCTCAACTGGTAGGCAGCCCAATACGCAAACTCAGCTATTTTGACTCCAAGTACTCTCTTTTCCTTACACTGCACTGCCCATTAAAGCTGCTTCAATTTTTTCCTAATTAAAGATAATAAAAATTAATTACCTGCAAATGGTAGGTAATTTGCTTATTTATCTGCTGCCAGCGACTCTAATGCTTTCTGCTACCAGAGCTTAGCAAAAAGCATTCCACTGCTTCATTTGCAGAAAGCTTAAAGTCTAGTACCGGGACCATATCCAAAGAATCCTTGGACGACAAAGTGAAGACCTCTCTAAATCCACTGCTCGGGGGGATCTGCTTCCACTGGGTTTTGATCCACAGGGATGACTTGTGCGGAAGTGCTGAAGCCAGCAAATCATCAGACGCCACAAAGGAGGAAGTGACACGATGCTCAGGCTGGGCCTGGAAGCGGCAGCGTGGGCCCAAAGCATTGCCAGCCTTGTACCCACCACCCATGTCCACACCTGAAGCAGCCCTCCACCACCTTCCCTAGAACTGCTGCCCTGCCCTCAGACTCCTCCAGCAGCCCCAGTGTGTATCACACATCTGTCCTTTCCTCTCCAGCTCGCCCCCACCACTCCCTCACACACTTTAAGGATAGCCCAGGCCTTGTCCTCTAATGTAGTTCCTCGGCTAGCAGCCTCAGCGTCACCAGTGACCATGTTAGAAAGGCTGGATCTAGGGGCCCCACCCTAGACTCGGGAATGAAATCTACACTTTCACAAAATCCCCCACAAACTTACAATACAGTCAAATTTGAGAAGCATTACCCTAAGAAAGGGGACAAAGCAGGCTCGGCACCTGTAGCTCAACGACTAGGGTGCCAGCCGCATACAACGGAGCCAGCAGGTTCAAACTCAGCCCCCGCCTGCCAAACAACAAAGACGACTACAACCAAAAAATAGCTGGGCATTGTGGCAGGAACCTCTACTCCCAGCTACTTGGGAGGCTAAGAGAATTGCTTAAGCCCCAGAGTTTGAGGTTACTGTGAGCTGTGACGCCACAGAACTCTACCGAGGGGAAAAAAAAGGACAAAGCAAGCAACCCCCACTTCTCTGGCTGCCACACCATTCTATCCTCGGCTCTCAGAAGTCATTACAACCAAGTTCAAACCCTCCAGCTCCCGCCCACCTGCTCATGTATTCCCCTATTTGATGTAATTCAGCTAGGTTTTATGGTTTAGTAAAACAGCTTGGGCCGCTTTGCACTAAAGCATGCAGCAGCTTAATAATGCAGGAAACACAGTAGGTTCTGATGAAAAAATTGCTGAGAGGACATATTGGTAGCAAGAAAGTTGTAAAGCCAGAAAAATCTGGCTTTGTGTCTCACTTCTGTCAATGATCAGCTGTGGGAAATTACAGAAGTTTAAATAACTCTGTGAACTTCCCTGTATGTCTCTAGAAAATGAGGATAATATCTACCCTACACAAGGAGTAGGGACGATGCAAAATATCTTATATGCAACACCTGGCACATAGTAGGCGCTCTCTTACTTCTATCTGAATGAATCGTAATGTCAATTGGTGTCCCTCCAGCCAGCGTAGCCACATAAGTGACACTCTGGAATAGGTAAGGATTTCTTGCAAAGCGTAAATCTCATCTGCCAACCCCCATTAGTCTTGTCCTTGAAGAAAGTGTTCAATCAGCAAATTAAAGGGCCAAAAATAATGGCCAGGACGAAAGTAGGCTGACATGTTTAAACTGGAATACGCCCATTTTTAGCGCTTAAAATAGCATTTCAGCAACATCACCAAAGTATGTGAACTAGAATTTTTGTTATTCAGTGTAACTGGTAAAAGGGTGCGTTACCTGATTTTTAAATTGTCAGTCTGATTATTGACTATGCATGAAGACAAATAACTTAAAAAAACTAAAAGACATGAAAATATTTTTAAATAAAACTACATACGTTCTTTTCAGAACAGCTCATTAATTTTTAAATGAGATCCCAAAAGCATAAAACATGATAAAAATGGTGCATTTAAACAAAATAAAACTTAACATTTTTGCCACACAATAAAGACCATAAAGAAATTAAAAGGCAAGCAGCTACCTGAGAGGTTAAGAGAAACAAATCAACAGTGAATATCACAAATAATATGAATACACAGTTCTTGGAAGAGCAAATCCATTGTGTAACAAACAGAAGAAGATGTGTTACCTCACTAACAGGGAAAATGCAAATTAAACATCTAAGAACTACCACGTTATGCTCCTGAGATATGCAAAAAACTCATATTACCAACTATGGAGAAGGATATGTTGTAACAGGAACGCCTATATGCTGCCGGCAGGATTGTAAACTCATGTGACCACTTGAGAAAACAATCTAGCATTATCCAGTAGCCCCAGGAATTTCACAAGTGTGCCCTATATATTCTAGAGAGCAACAGTGCCATTGCTGACTCAGTAGCAGCAGCACCTGGGAGCCTGTTAGAAATGCAAATTCTCCAGCCCCGGCCCAGACTTAATGACTTAAAAGAGCCAATAGAGAAACTTCACACATTAGTCTCCCCTGTTCTGACACAGGAGCCCAGGGATATTGGAAAGGCAGTGTCTGGAAGGCAGTGTCTTACAGGAGACCTTGGTTTACTAGTACGGTGTCGCTTGAGAGTGAAGGGACAATGTGCCAACAGTCTGATTTCCTCAAATAGACGCCTTTGCATGGAGACACGCACACACAGAGATGTATATGTATACAAATAAAGCATTTAAAATATCTAAACAACTAAAAACAGCAGAATTCAATGGTGTATTACGCAGCAGTTAAAATAAACTGCATGTAATGTATCAGCAGAGATAAATCTTGAAAATATAACCCTTAACGAAAAAAAGCAAATTGCAGAAGGATACCATTTAACATTAAGTGAAAATCTCACTCCCCCAAAGCTGTCTTATTTATGAATAAATAGAAACATTAAAGATATATAATTGGGAATTATATCCACTGATTTCAAGATAATGGTTGTCTATGGGCAGGAAATGAGAGGGGTACAGAAAGAACATCAAGTAGAAGATTTTATTTTTTAAAAACCTGCCCTTTTTTTTTTTAAAAGCAAAGGTGTAATAGTTGTTAAATCTGGGTTGGGATAAAACACATTTCTTATATTAGTCTGTGGACTCCACTACATATTTTCACTATTTTACAATGATTTTGAAATTTAAAAGTTGCTCCTTTCACGTGTGAGTACTAGGAAACCTTATTTCTGTATAAGAAGAAGCCCTTTGAAATGACTGCCTCAGGAGATTTTTAAAAATTGATTCTTTGTGACATCTAGTGGTAGCAGAAATAGTTATAACGTAATACATGGCTAAAAATAATCCTGATTCGATGTATTAATATCTGAATATTTGGTTTCACTTGGTTTTCAAAAAAAATAATTGTCAAAAGCTTATGCTTTTATTGTCCATTCTCTGTTTTCAGTGGTCTATGCCTGAATATTTTTAATGAGTATGACACTTTGGAGTGAGGTTATTATGTGTACATTAATTATGTGGCTCAGCTGCCGACCTCCTGAAAACTGTCTTGATTCTGTCAGTTCTAGTATCCCCTGATTAGGTGGCCTCCTACCGTCCCACTCTCAGGGTCAGCGAGAGCAACCCACAGAAGCTCTGGGCCTCTCCTTTACACCCTGCTACACGCCAGCTGGCCCGGTGTCCCTCCTAGCCCACACCTGCACCTCTGCCTGGCCCCTCTAAGCTCTCAGTGCCCCACTGATGTTCCGCAACCCAGGCTCGCCTTTGTCCCTCACCCCCATCCAACCAACTGCCAGGTCCACTTATGAAATGTGTCCCACCTATCACCTATTTCCCTTGCATCTTCTACAAACAGGGTGGCTATAGTTTGTGTGCAATTTAAAGTAGTGTACAGCTTAAAACTGTACACACACCTTATGGCCACCCTGTACTGTGACTGACCTGAGAGCAGGGACCATGTTTTGCCCCGTTACCTATGAGAACGTAGTACGATGCTTGGCATTTAGCAGGCACACAGTAGGTGTTCACTAGATGTTAATTCCCGCTGCCACAATCTAGGTTCAGACCTTCATTATAGTAAGGCTTCAATAGCATTCTAATCCTAAACCATCTTAATTGCCACTAATGAAGCATCTTAAAACATTTCTTTGCAACACAACACCACTTTCTCACTTTCCACTCCCAATAAGTGTTTTCAATGTGCTTATCTCACCGCTAGACCCATTATCAGCAGATACCATCTAAACTTAGCTTGGAATTTAATGTGCTTCAAAATCTGGTTGAGTTTCCTGAACTTCTCTCTCACTACATCCCTGTACATATCAGCTCAAGCACCCTACAGGCATTCCCACTTTTATTTCTCTGTGCACATTGTTTCCACCTGCCCACCCATGATGAATTCTGCACCTTTGTTTTCTTTTGGATTTTGTTCTTTGGTTTAGTAAGGTTCTCCCCAAATCCAAGGATAAGCCTGAAACTTCAAACGGACCAAGAGTGTGTGTCCTGTGTCCAGTGAGATCTTTCCTTCAGTGGCTACTCTGGTATTTGAGCTTATTGATTATTCTGGAAGACACTCTGCTCCTTTGCAGCCTGAAACTTTGGTCCCATTTGATTCACTCCATGTGGAAACTTCCTACAACATCTCTGGACTTCATAGACCTCAAAGAGGAAAAGGGAAACCTGAACACCTGGCTGGATAGAGAGATGAGGGAAGGGAAGACCCCAAATCTGTTCCTGGGTGTGGATGAACAAACTAAGGTGGAGATAAGTCCCCAACCAGGACAGTGGTGAAGCACTCCTTCCCCAGCCCAACCCCATCACCTCCGTGTATATTTAGTGGTGCTATGAAGCATCACCTGCTGCAAACTGAGAAAAGCTTTGCAGTTCCCTCCCGGGGAATGCCATATCTAGAGCACACTCAATACTCCTGAGCCCCTCAGAGGGGCCGCCTCATTCATGTCCCAGAGACCAGCAGCTTGCCTCTTGGACAATCTTGTTCGCAGGCAGATGTGTCCTTTGTCACCTCATCTCCCATTTGCCCTTTCATTGCTTCAGCGAATTCCTCTATTTCCCACTGGAATCATACAAATCACCTGTTACACGGTGTGATCCAAAACAGTATTTTAGGGCTACCCTTGAAGCCCATATGTGAAGCTGACTTTAGAGGAAAAGAAGAAGTAGCATTCAAGTTCAGAGGGGGGAAATGCAAATTGGGGACCTCATGGTTTGAAATTTGAAACAAGCACAAAAATTTATTGGTCTTAGGCTGGTTGTTCCTACAGATCTTGATCAATGTTTAAAGCAACCTAAAAAACAAAACAAAAAGTAAATTTGCTTTCATACAATTCAAACTGTACAAAGGTACAAGCCAAAAAAAAACAGTTTAGGTAATTTCTAGATGACTACGGGAATGAAGTTTTTTGAGAGTTTCAGACACTTTGAAATAATATTTGAATAGAATATGATCCTAAATTATATTCTGATGGTAATTATCATCCCACCCATTTTTCTATTTCTCTTGCTATGATTTCTCATTCCTCTTCCTGTGGCTTCCCCTTCAGTGTTAGAATTTCTAATGGTTTCTCCAAGCCCTCGGGGCTGCGCCCACTGCACACCCTTCCAGGTATCTACCCACTCCTCCTGTTTCGGTTAGCACTCATGCCCATGTGGGGGAATCGATATCTCCCATCTGGGCCTCTTTCTGGGTCTGTAGCTTCATACTACACAGCAGCTAGCCCTTGACCATTTTCACCTGTGTATCTCAGAGTCACCTGAAAAGCAACATCTCAACATCTGAAGCCATTGTTGTCAAATAACCTACTTCCTCTTCTTACATTCATCAATTTATCCAATGATAATACCCCTACCTCATTTCCCCAAGGGGGAAATTGGGACTTTATCCTGACCTCTCGTTCCTTCATCCTGAGGGCCAATCTCAGATCCACTCAGTTCTCTCTTTACTTCATCTCTGCAGTCTAACCCTAGTCATCTTGCATTTAGATGACTGAAATACTTCTTAGTGGTCTCCCTTTTCCATTCCTGTCCCTCTGCAATTCTATCTCCATCTTATAAAAGCACAGATCTAATCTTTAAATCTTTTCAATAACTCCCAAGGCACTTAGGAACCCAGCAAGATCTGGCCTTTTGCCCACTTTCTAGCCGTAAATCACACCCCTCCCCCAGCTCCATGCAACCCAGCTGTAGTCCTGGACCATTTCAGTCCCTTGAAAGTGTCTTGCTCTCTCCCTCTTCTGGCTCATTGCAGGCTAATCTCTTGAACTTCAGTTCCTCAGGAAGATTTGTCCAAACTAGCTCAGGTCTCCCTTCTCTGTCCCCCAGAGCACCTTTCCACCAGCCCATGCCTGCAATGATTTTTCAGAGGGCCAGATCATAGCGGACATTTAATACAAATGTATTTCCAACTGAGCTCATCCATCTCTACTTTCTGAACAGCTCTTGGCAATACCATTCTCTCCAGGCTGTCAAAGTCTTGTCTCTCTGGATTACTACCATAGCCTCCTCACTGGCCTCCTCAGACCTACTTCTCCATTCTTTTTTGCTCATAGTAGTAGATGGTCTTTCTAACATGCAGTTCTGAACACATCAGGCTGCACTTCACTCCCTTCAGGACAGAATATAATCTCCTGACGAGGAATCACAAGCCCTTCTGTGGTCTGCTTCCCCCTCCCCCCCAGCCTCATTCCACAGCTCTTCCTGCCTCACTCCCTCCAGACCCCCCTCCCGTCTATATCTTCACATGTTCTGTGCTCTCTGCCTAGAACACTACCCACAGCTTCTCATGCCACCACTGAGTGACAAATCAATGACTTTCTCCTGGAAGCCTTCCTTGACCAAGCTTCCTCAACTGTGCAGGCTGCCCCACCTTGTCAGAACACAGCGACTAAAGTCACCCACAGCAGCCCTGGTTCACACCTGCTGATATGCCTCTATTATTATTAGTCCATCCTCAAAAACACACTAGTCAGCATACAATAAATTACCTGATCACTCTAATAAGGACCATTAAATGTTTGTCTAATCATCTGTTTCCTCCTTGGTCAGTAAACTCCATAAGGTCAGGACTCTGTCTTATTCATAACAGCATCTAGCACAGTGCCTGGCACTTGGAAGACTTGATATGTTTGTTAAATAAGCAAACGTAAGTAAGTGCACTCATACTCTGGAAACGCAGGCACTATCATTAGGATATTTACTTGGTTCTAGGGTTTGCTACTGAGAACTAAAATGGTAGCCCCCCAAATATAAAGTTTACGTATTTCATAAAATGAAGTTAAAAACATGTTTTGGGGAGGTTTTTTGATTTTCACAGTCTAAACTACAGCTATAGATATGCCAGTGACAATTTCACAAAAAGGCAGAACACCAGTTAGGAATATGGTCAGCATCCCAGCAACTGGTTTTCAGTCTATGAAGCAAAAGGCCCATTTGTCAACCAACCCTGGCATCATTTCCCCTAGGCTTTACCTATGCTTTTGAAAAATCCAATTTTTACAAAACATTTTGATACTTACATCAGACAATATTGGCTCATCAAGCTCTTCTACTCTGCTCAAGTTGGGAGCTCCGTATCGATCGCTGATTTCAGCCAAGGTTTTGCCTGAGTCTTGTGCTGCTTCCTATAATCATAAAATTCATTTTCACTTTTAAGTGCCTTCAAAATTATGGGCCAGGCACAGTGGCTTAAACCTGAAATCTTAGCACTCTGGGAGGCCGAGGCGGAAGGATCACTTAAGATGGGGAGTTTGAGACCGGCCTGAGCAAGAGTAAGACCCCCACCTCTACAAAAAATAAAATTAGCTGGGTATGGTACCCCATGCTTATAGTCTGAGCTGCTTAGGAGTCTGAGGCAGGAGGATCACTTGAGCCCAGCAGTTTGAGGTTGCAGTGAACTATGATGATGCCACTGCACTCTAGCCAGGTGATAATGAGACTCTGCCTCAAAAAAAAAAAAAAACTTGCCTTCAAAATTAATGCATTATTTTTCTTTCCATTTTGATAAAGGATTTCTAAATTACATCAAAATGCAGCATTTTTACTTAGTGGAATTTACTAATCCCTGTTAATAACAAGAGAATTCTAGTAATAAATGCTAAAACTTACAAAAATACATGTAAAAATTTAGAATAATTCTAAACTATTATGTAGTCAACATCTTAAGATAGTTTAGTTTGTATAATAAAAATATAAATACAAAACGGAATGTCCAATTTTATTTACTTTGAGACTTTGCTTCAAAGCATATAATTATGACTTATTGTTATTGGATTATATATTTGGACTATCTGTTTTTCTGACATCCTTATTAAAAATTTAGCTACTAACACATCAAAATTAAGCTTTACATTCATGTCACATAAAATAATATTTTTTTCTCACCTCTGAATGTAAAGTATCTTCACTCTTAGCCATATTTTCCTCATTCATTCTCCTCTGCTATAATATGTAAAAATGGAAAAATATTTAGAACACACTTCATTTTGATTCCATGTTTAATTTTCAAGCATTTTTAGCTTTATATAATGTAAAGATCAATTTAAAGCAAAAATGCTATCATTCTCTAAGGAGTGTTGCAAACACACTTATCACAAAACTGCAGATTGCAGTCTCAATAATACTTTACAGTAATAAAAGACAAGCATGTTTTATACATGAAACTGCTAAGTAAAACTTTTTAGGATGGGTGTGGGACTCACACCTGTAATCCTAGCACTCGGGGAGGTTGAGTCAGGTGGATTGCTTGAGCTCAGAAGTTTGAGACCAACCTGAGAAAGAGACCCTATCGCTACTAAAAATAGAAAAACTAGCTAGGCATCATGATGGGTACCTATAGTCCCAGGTAGTCGGGAGGCTGAAGCAAGAGGATTGCTCAAGCTCAAGAGTTTGAGGTTGCTATGAGCTATGATGCTGGGGCACTCTACCCAGGGTGACAGAGCGAGACTCTGTCTCAAAAATAAATAAATGAACCTTTGTTAGAAATGAAGTGGACTGAAACATTTAAACTGAAGCCAAAGTATTAGCAGATGTGAAAAGTGACAAAATAAAAATTCTAATCAATTCTTTTAGGAGAACTTGAAGTTTTGCACTTAGTAAAAAAGAATATTTCTGAAGGTATTAATCTGGCCCAAGTCACTATCGAATGCATACATCTTGTCCAGGGTACCTGAGCACTGCTCTCTATAGTACTCTGAACACCGTGGTAGGAATGTACTGCCCACCATGCAGGCCTTTTGCTGGATGTGAAGATGTTCTTCTAGTTGTGCCAAGCCCCGCTACTCCATCCATCTTTGCACTCTAAGTCAGAAGGTGATCTAACTGATTCTGAGCTGATTTGTTTTGGCTGTTGAGAGATTTGTGATATCCATGATCACCCTAATTACAGGGACATAAATGACACTGTTTTCCCAAGTTCAGTCCATTTTCCTGGTAACTTCTTATCCCAGTATCCACAAGGCCATACTGGGAACACCCATATTCTTTTTTTTTTTTTTTCTTAGAGACAGAGTCTCACTTTATCACCCTTGGTAGAGTACCATGGCATGACAGCTCACAGCAACCTCCAACTCCTGGACCTAGGCAATCCTCCTGCCTCCATATTCTTAAAGGACCATGTCCCCCAGTCACAGAGATACATATTTCACGCAAACTAAACTAGTTGGAATCCTTCCCCAAGATTCTTTTCTTAACTGAAACAAACAAAAAAAATAAATATATCGCTGTTGGATGGTAAAAGCTACAGTATAACGAGGCTCAGAGAAGCTATGAAGGACGGTGTTTGTCACCCATGTGTAAAGCCCTCTCAGGCGATAGTGCAAGAGACTGACACTGTCCTCCAGAGGGGAGCAGAGGTGAGATCTCCCTGGTAGTATCTGCTCATCTTGTCCCTAAAGGTTTGCAAAGCCCAGTTGTATACCAGAGTCCTTCACAGTTCACTTGTTAAGCACTTTCTTCAAACCAAAATCCTTCAGGTAAATTTCCTTTTACAAGTGCTAAGTTGTGTGTTGTCAGCCACAAGAAGACCATGGCAATGACACGAAGGGACTCATCTCTGAGCAATGGGTGAAGCAGGGGTACTTCATAGGGGGAAAGGTGAGGGAAGACAAGTCAGTAGGAATATGAATTATTACAGTTATTGTGACTCTGATCACATGGGCCAAGAGATAATGAAATAACATGAATGCAACACCCTGGAACTGCAAACCAAAGGCTATTCCTTTCTTTTTCTTTTTAATTTCAAATTAATATGAGGGTACAAATTTTTAGGTTACATTGCTCTCACTGTCAAGGTAAAATTCAAGTCGCAGAAGAGCACCTCACCTTAGGGCATGCTGAACACCTTCACTTTGTGCACATTAGGTGAGATCCCACCAAATGCCTTACCTCCTCCTCCCCCTAGCCGCCCTCCTCGACTCCTCCCCTCTTGCCCCTCCCCCTCCATCCTCACCCTGCCCACTTACCAGATTACATTTGTGTTCTATCATTTGTATAAGCGTGTAATTGTTGGTCCTTTCCATAGACTTTTTAAAAAATTTTTTTTTATTGTTGGGGATTCATTGAGGGTACAAGACTTTCTATAGACTTCTAAGCATTTAAATATAGCTATCTGGGTCATCTCAATACAAAAATACTTTAAATTCTCTTATTTTGATCATTGTCTTCTTGATATGTTCCTGGTTTCCATTTCCTATTTCAATTTAGTTCACTGAATTATTTCAATTTTTATGGGTACATAATAATTGCACATATTTATGGTGCACACGTGATATTTTGAAACAAGCACACTGTATGTAATGATCAAGTCCTACTTAACTGAGATGTCCATCACCTTAAACATTTATCATGTCTTTGTGAATCTTAAAGAGAAAGAGGCTACTTAAACAAGTGTGTGCATATATACATGTCCACATGCTCCTTTTACACTCCAATTAAGACAATATCAGCCTCTGTAAACCATGTATGGAGCTTAGAATTTATCCTTTCTATAAACCATGTATAGAGCTTAGAATTTATCCTTTAAAAATCTTTTTTTTAATTTAATTCATGCTTCACACTTTTAAAAATTGCTTTAAATAATGATGCTCTCATCTAAGCATTAATAAACTTACTGAACATATTCTGTAAATATTTTATAGAATATTTATATTCTGCTTCTCTTTTCAATTTTTCTTTTCTTTTAGAGATTGAGTCTTGCTCTTGCTGGGGCTGGTCTCAAACTCTTGAGCTCAAGCAACCCACCTGGGCCTCTCTTTTCAATTTTAATTTCCTTTTTATATTTGAATGAAATAAATAATGGGAGTGACATTTGAGTAAGAGATAGTGGCTATAAACTCAAGTCAACCAGAAGTTTGCTGTATGTGACATACACTTTTTGGATACCAGGAAATACTGTCAAACTAGAGACTTGACGTTATACAGACACACTCGGTGAAGGTGGGCTATTCTGAAATAAATTACTGCATAGTTTATTTATTTTTTTGAGACAGAGTGTCACTTAGTTGCCCTTGATAGAGTGCTGTGGCATCATAGCTCACAGCAACTTCAAATTCTTAGGCTCAAGCAATCCTCTTGTCTCAGCCTCCCAAGTAGCTGTGACTACAGGTGCCCACTACAATACCAGGCTATTTTTAGAGACAGGGTATCACTCTTGCTCAGGCTGGTCTTGAACCTGTAAGCTCAAGCAATCCACCCGCCTTGGCGTCCCAAAGTGCTAGGATTACAGGCATGAGCCAGTGCACCTGGACACTGCATAGTTTATTTTTAATGAAAGGCATGAAAAATTCACATAAAAATATTTTTAAATGAAAATTATTGTGAATACATCAAACATGAAGAGATGTTCTATGGTCTCAGAGATCAGAATATCCTCAATATTACAAAGTATTTAAACTTCAAATCAATGTCAGCTACCATAATTAGGAACAGCTAGCTTTTGACTAAAATATTGAGAATATCAACATTATTAAAGAACTCTACCACTCACAAAGAATTTTCATGTATATGATTACAATTGATCATCAGAAAAGTCTAATGAGATATTGTATAGAATAGAATAGAGTAGAATAGGATTGACTATAAATAATACTATTATCCCTATTTTTGAAATAGGTAAACCAAGAACGAAAAATCTTATGAGTCCTTCTAAGTTACACAGCTAATGTGTGACAGGCCTTTATAGAGTGTGAATCTCATGATCTTTCTACTATAATAGCTGGAAGAAACAGTTTGAGGATTCTAAAAAGTTTTAAATAAAACAGACATTTATAAAATTTCAAATTACCTTCTCTAGCTGTTCTTGAGCTCTCTGCAGTTCTTCTATTCTCTGTCTCTCTTTTTCTTGCATTTCCAACTCCATCTGGAATGCCAGCTGTTGCTGAATATTTGGAAATACATGTCAGATTACGGTCAAATTAATAGCAAGATAATTAAGTTTATACCCACCTAATTTCAGACACTTACAAAAATAAATGGTTTGGTCCCAGCCACCTAATACTGCAGGCTTCTACAAGGTTTCCTGAAGCATAAAATTTTAAAAAGAAAGGTTTCTTCATCGCTAATGACTGTACAAAATCAAGTCGTTTTCTCTGTTCTTAAAGTTACAAATGAGATTACTGTAATTTTTTTCATACAAAATTTCTTTAAGCGTAGATAGGTCTTTATATATATAGCCAAACTCTGGCTGTAAAACAACCACATACTTAAATATATTATCTAAAATCACAGATAACCAACAATGTATTTGTTCCCAACTCAATATATTTGTCACACTGGTAGAGATCAGCTTTAAAGTCTTTTTTTTAATTTTAATTATTTTATTTTTATTATTATTATTATTATTTTTAGAGACAGAGTCTCACTTTATTGCCCTTGGTAGAGTGCTGTGGCGTCACAGCTCACAGCAACCTCCAACTCCTGGACTCAAACGATTCTCCTGCTTCTGCCTCCCACGTAGCTGGGAATATAGGCGCTGCCACAATGCCTGGCAATTTTTCGGTTGTAGCTGTCATTGTTGTTGGGTGGGGCCAAGGTGGATTCGAACCTGTCAGCTCAGGTGTATATAGGTGGCACCTTAGCCAGTTGAACCACAGGCGCCGAGCCTAAAGTCTTTTTTTTTTATGTTTACCATTATTTTATTATTTTTTCTTAAGTTCAATATACACATCCCCACTGTATACCATTAACAATTAGAGAATTAAAGTTAACATGACAACACAAAATATGAAATACATATTAATAATTCTTCAGAAATGTAAAGTATTTCTACATGGAAAATTTCTAATTATTATTGAAAAGATAAAAAGACACGTCTGTATACATTGCAAAATTGTTATTAATGATTTCTTTTTACTTGTTTAGGTATTCCTTCCATTGTAACTTGGGTTATTGTCTTTCTAGAGATCTCAGTATACCACATAGCAAATTCAGTTTGCTCTGGGGATTCAGAAGGATTGTAGCAAATAGCTGGCCCACTGGGGGGGCCGCACATATCTGATATTGAGTGCTATTATATATGCAAGTACCTTCAAGGCTTTCCCGTGCATTCATAACAAGAGTAAACCAATAACACGGTTTTGACAATGTGTCTAGTTTGGGTTACCTTTTGGATACATTTTTCCCAACCTTCATCATGTCTTACACCTAAGATCGAAGAAGGTAGAACAGGAAGCTTGGGATGAGCAGCAGTGGCATGGGGCTGATTACTGATTCTTTGCTTTGGACTTTTTCACCCTCCTTCTTTAATAAAGCCTGTTTTTATACAGCCAGCCACGAGCTAAGACTGTTCCAACATTTTTAAATGGTTGGAAAAAATGAAAAGAGTAATATTTCATGACACACAAAAATTATATGAAATTCAAATTCCAGAATTTTTTAAATTATTATTTGGGATTCATTGAGGGTACAAAGAATTAGGTTACACTGATTGTATTTGTTAGGTAAAGTCCCTCTGATAATTGTGCTCTGCCCCCAAAAGGTGTGCCACACATTGTGACTCCCCAACCCCCTACCTCCTCCCCTCTCCCCACTTGCTCATTCCCCTAAACCCCCCCATATTAGATCATCTATTGTCTTCATATCAGAATTGAGTACACTGGATTCTTGCTCCTCCATTCTTGTGATGCTTTACTAAGAAGAATGTGTTCTACCTTCATCCAGGTTAATACAAAGGATGTAAAACCTCCATCTTTTTTAGTGGCTGAATAGCATTGCATGGTATACAGCTTTTTAATCTAACCCTGGGTTGATGGGAATTTAGATTGTTTCCACATTTTGGCAATTGTAAATTGAGCTGCTATTAAACAGTCTAATGCAAAGTTCCTTGTGATAAAATGATTTTTCTTCTTCTGGGTAGATGCCTAGTAATGAGATTGCAGGATCAAATAGGAGGTCAAATTTGAGTTCTCTAAGAATTCTCATACTTTCTTCCAAAAAGGTTATTAGTTTGCAGTCCCACCAGCATTGCATAAGTGTGCCCTTTTCCACATCCATGCCAGCATCTGCAGCTTTGAGACTTTGTGATGTAGATCATTCTCACTGGGGTTAGGGTGGTTCTGATTTGCATTTCTCTGATGATCAGGAACGATGAGCATTTTTTCATAGGTTTGCTAGCCACTCATCTGTCTTCTTTAGAGAAGGTTCTATTTATGTCTCTTGCCCAGTGAAATTCCAGCATCTTTAAAGTGGTGTGGAGACACAACCATGCTCCTTTGCTTATGTATTATCCATTTCTACTAGAACACGCACGATACTCTGAAGGCTTTGCACTGTTGCTCAGCATGCTGTAAATTCATGACATCCTTATGGCAGTGTTTCAGGTAATATATCACTATACCCTGACGTTTTAAAATTCAAACTCATCATGTCAAAACAAGAAGTGAACTTTGTTGCACTTTTAGGGCAAAATGGCGTGTAAATTATTTTGTTATCAAATTCAATGGCAAAATATAGTTTCTATTATACAATGACACTGTGCTAAAAGAATACAGGAAGTGTCAACATTACCAGACTAAGCACTCATCACAATATTCCCAACTCACAGGAAAGCAAAGGTCAGAAAAATTAGAAAATTTAAAACAGAATTACCACGGCAGAATTTCTTCACAAAAAAAAAAAAAAAAAAATAAAGCAACAATGAAAGTAAGCTTCCAAATAGCCAATGTGTTATCCAAGCAAGGAAAGACATTTACCAATGGTGAGTTAATTAAAACATGTTTGATTTCAGTGGCTGAAAAATAAGCTTGTTTAAGATTTTAGCCTTATGGTGAGAACAGTTGTTCAAGGAGTTGACATTGGGAACAACATCAATAGTCAATTAAAAACAAGGCCAATGATTTTTGGTTTTCCTTGGCTCTTGATGAGTAGGCAGATGTTCCAAACATTGCTCAGTTGTTGTTTAAACTAGTTTGAAATGACTGAAGAACCAGTCTCTACAAATAGTATGCACAGAACAGTTGTAGGCAAGAATATTTTCAACGAAGTTGAGGAACACTAATTTAATACAGCTAAAGTGAAATCTGCTGAGATGTGTTATAACCAATGGTGATGAAAAATATGTGCAGAGGCCAAGCACAGTGACTCATGCCTGTAATCCTAACACTTTGGCAGGCCCAGGTGGAAGATTTGCTTGAAGCCAGGAGTTTGAGACCAGCCTGAGCAAGAGTGAGACACCATCTCTACAAAAAATAGAAAAATCAGCCAAGCATAGCGGTGAATGCCTATGGTCCCAGCTATTGGGGAGGCTGAGGTAGGAGGATTGCTTGAGCTTAGAAGTTTGAGGTTGCTGTGAGCTGTGATGATGCCACTGCACTCTAGCCAGGTGACACAGTGAGGCCCGGTCTCAAAAAAAATAAAAAAAAGTAAAATAGAAAAAAAGATGAGCTGAACAAATTTATAAACTTGTGAGAAAATAAGAGTGTTGAAAGCCTGTGAGTATTCATCATATAATTCAATAGCAGCTACTCTGTAGAGAATATTTGAATCTATCATATGTTATTGAGCTAGTAGTGTCATCTATGACCTTCATTCACTCTTATAAACCTGACCATCATTAGTTCTGTGAATTGCAGTCAGAAAAAGAAGCTAAATATATCTGACTTGTCCTACCATAGAGCAGGACCATGACTGAACAGTGGAAGTGGTTTATTGTGAATTTTTGAGCTCAGGGCCAAGTTTTAATTTTTTTATTTTGTAAATTCAAAGACTATACAACATGATGTCTTGATAAACATATGTATAGTGAAAAGATTACTACAGGTAAGCAACTCAACATACTCGTCATGGTAACAGTACCTAAAACACACTCTCTGCAACATTTTCCAGTATATAATACTATTCTCCATCATCCTCATACTGTACCTCAGCTCTATTTACTCATCCCATCCTACATAACTACAATTATGTGCCTTTTGATCTAAATCTCCTCATCCTCCCTTCCCACTCCCAACCCCACCTTTGATAACCACTTCTATTTTCTACTTCTATGTATTCAACTTTTTTTTTAAAAAGATTTCCACACATAAGAGAGATTGTGGAACTTTGCAGTATTTTTCGTTCTGTGTCTGGCTTATCTTACTTAACATAAGTAAGATAACTCACTGATGTTGTCACAAATGGCATCACCTCCTTTTGTAAAGCTGAATATTCCTTTATATGTACATACATATGATACATATATGTGAGATATATACATATGATATCCATGAGATAGATATCACCATTTTTTATCCAGCCATCCTTTGACAGACATTTAAATTATTTCTGTTATCCTAGTATTGCAAATAATGCTGCAATGGACATGCAGTGTAGTTAATATCTGTGAGGTGCTGATTTCATTTCCTTTGGATACTCCCAGAAGAGGGATTGATGGTCATAGGGTAGTTCTATCCTTAACTTTTTGACATTCCTCCATACTGTTTTCCACAATGGCTGCCCCAATCTTTTCTCAACAAGAGTTGAGAGTACAGAGTTCCCTTTTCTCCACCCCTGCACCAACACTTGTTTCTTTTTTTTTTTTTTAAAGACAGAGTCTCACCTTGTTGCCCTTGGTAGAGTGCCCTGGTGTCATAGCTCACAGCAACCTCAAACTTATGGGTTCAAGGGATCCTCCTGCCTCAGTCTTGTGAGTAGCTGGGACTACTGGCACCTGGCACAACACCCAGCTAGTTTTAGAGATGGTATCTTGCTGGTCTCCAACCCTTGAGCTCAAGAGATCACCTGCCTCAGGCTCCCAGAGTGCTGGGATTACAGGTGTGAGCAACCACACCCAGCCTGATATTGAGCATCTTTTCACTGTTGGTCATTTTTACGTCTTTGGAGAAATCTCTATTCAGGTCCTTTGCCCATTTTTTCATTGGGTAACTTTTTTTTTTTTAACTATTCAGTTTGAACTCTTTATATGTGTATATTTTGGATATTAACACCTTACATATATATGGTTCACAAATGTTTTCTTCCAACCAATCCATAGGCTGCCTTTTCATTTAGTTGATTGTTTCCTTTGCTGTGCAGAAGCATTTTAACTTTAGCCAGTCCCACTTGTTTATTTTGGTTTTGTTTCCTATGCTTTTTGGTGTGATATCCAAAAAAACATGACTGATGCCAATTATCAAGCAGCTTTTCCCATACTATGTTCACAATTTCAGGTCTGATGCTTTAGAATTTATGGTTGTGTATGCTGTAAGACAAGGATTGGGTTTTGTTCTTTTGTGGATATCCAGTTGTCCTACCACTATTTATTGAAAAGACTGAAAAGACTTTACTGAAAAGACTTTCCCTATTATATCTTCTTACAGGCCTTGTCAAAAACTGACTGTATATGTTTGGCTTTATTCCTGGTCTCTATGTTCTGTTCCATTGTTCCAGCCATGCCAGCACCGTATTGCTTTAATTACTGTGGCTTTATGATATAACTTTGAATCAGGTAGTGTGATGCTTCTGACTTTCTTTTTCTTCCTTCTCAGGATTGCTTTGGCTATTCAGGGTCTTTTGTGGTTCTCTGTAAATTTCTTTTTCCTATTTCTGCAAGAAATACCATTGGGATTTTTATAGAGATTAAATTGAATCAGTAGATTGCTTTAAATTGTACAAACATTTTAAAAATATTAACTCCCAGACAGTGCCTCTGGTTCAAAGGAATAAGGCGCTGGCCCTGTATACCAGAGGTGGTGGGTTCAAACCCGGCCCTGGCCAAAAAAAAAACTGCAAAAAATAAGATAAAATAAAATATTAACTCCCCCAATCAGTGAAGACAGAATATTTTTCCATATATTTGTGCCTTTTTAATCTTTTCATTAGTATTTCATAGTTGTTTTTTTTTTTTTTTCGTGAGACAGAGCCTGAGTAGAGTGTCATGGCATCACACCTCACAGCAACCTCCAACTCATGGGCTCAAGCGTTTCTCCTGCCTCTGCCTCCCAAGTAGCTGGGACTACAGGTGCCCATCACAACGCCTGGCTATTTTTTTGTTGTAGCCATCACTGTTGTTCGGCAGGCCTGGGCTGGATTCAAACCCGCCAGCTCAGGTGTATGTGGCTGGTGCCTTTAGCTGCTTAAGACACAGGCCCCGAGCCTTATTCTTTTTGATGTTATTGTAAATGGAATTATTTTCCTTCCTATAATAACCTATTTCTTCATCAAATAGGTTATTAGTATGCAAGACTTAAATTTTACTTAATGAGAAGAGCCACTCTTAACCATTATTATCAAACATTAAATGGCTTTGAAAATTAGCTTTCGCAGCAGACTTAATATTGTACCTTAATTCCACCTAAAATTACAAGGCAAAACAGCACTCATATGTAAAAGTTACACCACAGTAAAGTCACTTCAACAGCTCATGTTGTTTGAGTCACAAGTAAAGTCAAGCTGCTTTATACACTTTCAGTGCTGTCAAACACTAAAACAAGACATTAGATCTCCATTTCCACACAACTTGGCAAGGAACATATTTTCTAATCTCAAACTATAATTCTGGGGTGTTTTTTAGGTCTTAATGTAAGTGCAAAGGAAATTCCCCTATTTCAAAATCCATTTAAAACTGTGCAGGTAAGAAACTTCCACCAACCTTCAAATGGAAGTGATTCATCTATAAGGTAATGACATGTTAAAAGGCAAATACCCAGAGAAAAATCTAATAGAATTCTACAAATGCCTTCTAAGAGCTCAATTTCAACTATATGCATATAGACTGACACCAACACTTGACAGTACCTGTGTGTGTGAAAAGACATTTTCAAAGATGAAATACATAAAATTTCACTATAGATCAGCATTAAAAGATAAACATTTTCAATTGATTTTGATGATAGGAATACCAGTTATGAACTCCAACTATGTGAAATGTTATCTTTTTTAAAAAGTTTAATTCTCAATAGTAAGCGTGTATTACAAAAAGTTACATTCAATTATTATTGGATGATTAAATAATGATGTAATTATTAAATAATGTATATTCCAGACTCTTTACAGAAAGAGCTTGCCAGTTCCTTTCTCACCACCAGTCCAGCACCATCTGTCTCATAAATAAGCTAAGGTCATCTTATTAAGAGCATTCTATAGGGCGGCGCCTATCACTCAAAGGAGTAGGGCCCCAGCCCCATATGCCGGAGGTGGCGGGTTCAAACCCAGCCCCGGCCAAAAACTGAAAAAAAAAAAAAAAAGAGCATTCTACAATTACATTTTCAAAATCATGCTTATCTTAAATAATATACTATGTATTAACAGCGGTTGTTTTTTTTGCAAGGGGATTTTAAAGGTAATTTCTTAGTATTCCTGTATTATTCCCACTAAGATAAAAGTGATGGGCTAGAGAGCTAAAATGCAGAAACAGTATCATTCAGTCAACTTTCAGACATTGGTAGAGAAAGTGAAATAACCTCAATCTTTCAACATAATGCAAAGTGCAGTTGTTAAATGGTAACCAGATTGGTCAAAAACAACCAATTTCTTGACATTTTCAGGAAATTCTCAAAACCCAATTCCTTTCTTCACACATAAGGAAAACTACTAGGAGGTCATTCAAACAAATAAAAAACAAGAAAACTTTTACTACAAAAAATAAGCTCTTACATAGGAACTGGCAACAAAAACACTTCCCTGTTCACAAGAAACTAAGCTTGCTGGAGAGTGCCCAAAATTTCAGGACATTTCAAGTTGGCAGTACTGTCTGAGGACAACCAGCAGGGAGGGAGCAGAGTCCCCAGCCTCCCACTGTCCTGGTCAGCAGGCTCTGGGCAGCCTCTCTGTTTATCTTCATCTCGGCCTCATTCTCTCTTAAGCCCTTCTCTGTTGGTTCATCTCTCCTCCCATCTATTTCTGCCACCAATCTGCTTCTTTAACAGGCCATACATCTTTTGCAGGATATTACTTTATCTTCTACCCCTCAATACAAGACTTAGGGTTCAAAGCACAGCAGATTAGTTCACATTGGTCAATATAATATGGCTAGAGAAATATTTCATTTCTAGTATTGTCAAATTCTATGTAAGATTAAGTACTTGATGTAACTGTCTTGGGGAAGAACTGCTGAGAATTCTCCTTATTCTGATAGACAGGGGACAGAGACTAGTCATCGGAGCTGTGAGAGGAAGGATGGATCCTCATTCAAACTTGTGTCGGCTACAGGAGACACCCTACCTGTTTGGATGAGAATCTGACACCCAACTCAACATTTTGCAATCTCCCTTCAAGAATAAGCCAAATGACTGAAAATGAAGACTCAGCAAATGAAGCAGCAGCAAAGTTTTCCACAGCCCTATCCATCTAAGGTGCCTGGAATTTTCTACTTCAGTATCAAAGATGAGAGGTGAGGCAGAGAAGCTACTTGCCAGGTCTGTATTTTTTTTTCTCTCTTTATTCAAACATCTACCTAATAGGCTTCTCTCCCTTTTGTAAATGTGTGGACTCAGGCTGAGACTCTAGGGCAGTGCTTTTCAATTGTTCTTATTCACGGCACACTTGAACCTATAGTTAAATTTCTGCAACACACTTAAATCATATTGATCAAAAAAAGAGTAAAAAAAAGAATATACTTACTGTGCTTTAAACTTCTTTGGAAAATAATTTAATTAATAATCTTTAAAAATTATTTGTGGCACACCTAAGATCCTCTCATGGCATATTGGTTGAAAATCACTGCACGAGAGTTCAGTACTATATGATAGAACTATAGAGGTGCCTTAAATTTAGTTCAGAAGCTCTCTATAAAGTCACTGAGTCCAGAAGCCACTTTGGAACTTTTCCCTCTTAGCACATACTCCTGACCCATCCTGTCACCCCTACTAGCATCTTCATCTCTCCCATCCTGCGACCCCAAACCAACTTCAGCCAAAGGGTCTGTCTCATCCATATCTGCACTCAGGTATCTTGACTAAGTGAAGAAAATCATATAATCACACAACCAAGCCAAATGGTGCCATTATGAATACATGGTCTACAGCTGCTGACTAATGCTAAGCTTCCTCAGTCAACTCTCTCTTCCTTTCTCCAAAGGCACCATTTCAAACCTTCACCACTCCCCCCACCTCCTACCTTACCACATCATTCTTGGCAGATAATCATGGTACCTGCTTCATCGGGAAAACAGAAACAGTCAATCAGAAGCTGCTTCCAATTCTGCACTATGAAACCTACAATATCCATATTATTCTCTCCTCTGTCTCTCAGTTATAAGCAGAGAAGTACCCTTGCACCTGCTGAACCTACTTTGCAGACCCCATTCCTTTTGATCTCCATGAAGGGCTGACTCTCTGAATCTTCCCCTCCATTTTCCAATGTCAGCCACTACCCCTTACAGTGCTCCAACATCAATACAAACACAAAACCACCTCTCCTGGGTGGCACCTGTGGCTCAAAGGAGTAGGGCACTAGCCCCATAAACTGGAGGTGGCAGGTTCAAACCCAGCCTCAGCCAAAAAGCCCACCTCTCTCCTTCCCCTGAAAATCTCCTTGAAAGAGATTTTCTGCTGCTGACACTTTCAATCTCCCCTGCTTACCTCTATCCCACACTCCACCCACCCTGTTCCCACTAAAGTATAGGGGCCACAAACAAGTGCTTTGCAGTTCAGCAACAGCTATGGTTGACCACTCAGGTGTCACTGAGACGTGCTTTCCCTTTGACTACTGTGACAGTACACCCTGTGGGTTTTCTCACCTAGAGGAATGTCATCTTTTGTGTTAGCAACAGCAGTGAGCGAGAAATGTGTATGTGTGTAATACACAAGTGTAGTCATAAAAGCCCACTGCTGCTGCTTCTCCAGCCAAGAAGACACCCACATCCATAAAGATGAAGATAGTAGACAGCCACATCTAATAACCGGAGCTGGGGCGTTTGTCAATGTTTGGACAGCAGCACGCTGAGGCTGACATCCCCAATTCCAGCCACCTCTGGACTCCCGTACTTGTCTTACCTGTTGAAACAAGAGCTCCTCTGCTTTCAGCCTCTCCATCATTTCCTGTTCCATCAGAGCTAATGCTCGTTCACGCTCCAACTCAGCCATTTCCTTTTCTCTCTTGCATTGTTTAAAAACAATAGCACAAAACTTATTAGAAATAAGACATTTTGTAAAAATTGGTCTTCAAGACAACTGAATCACCAGCAACAGGGAAAGGGTTAAGCAAATTACAGTCCACCCATTTGGAAACTATATAATGATTGTGGAAGAGGTGTGTTTTCTTTGAATGCAGAGCACAAAATTAAAATTATGCCTTGTCTATGATCATAAGGCAAAAAATAATCTATGGATGAATGTGTAGAAAAAAGACTATGCATAGAAGAAAACACCTAAAAATCTGCATAGAAGTCTTCTATGGGGGTTGTTTCCTCCTTTCTATTTTTTCATGTTATCCAGGTTTTTATATAATAAACATTATTTTTATATTAGAAAAAATAATATTGCATTTTTTTTAAGACAGAGTCTCACCATGTTGCCCTCGGTAGAGTGCTGTGGTGTCAGAGCTCACAACAACTTCCAACTCTTGGGCTTAAGTGATTCTCTTGCCTCAGCCTCCCAAGTAGATGGGACCACAGGCGCCCGCCACAAAGCCCGGGTATTTTTTGTTGCAGTTGTCATTGTTGTTTAGCTGGCCAGGGCTGGTTTCAAACCCGCCAACTTCAGCATATGTGGCTGGCATCGTAACCACTATGCTACTGGAGCCGAGCCAGTAATATTGTATTTTCTTTCTTTCTTTTTTTTTTTTTTTTTTTTTTGAGACAGAGCCTCAAGCTATCCCCCCTGGGTAGAGTGCCATGGCATCATGCTCACAGCAACCTCCAACTCCTGGGCTCAAGCCCAGGAGTCTCCTGCCTCAGCCTCCCAAGTAGCTGGGACTACAGGCGCCCGCCACAACACCCAGCCATTTTTTGGTTGCAGCCATTATTGTTGTTTGGCAGGCCCGGGCTGGGGATTCAAACCTGCCACCTTAGGTGTATGTGGCTGGCGCCTTAGCCGCCCGAGCCACAGGTGCCGAGCCAATATTGTATTTTCTTAAAGCAGACAAGTTGAGACAAATGGACCAATTATTTTACCTATCTAGCTTCCTAAACAGAGATTCATACCTACCAGTTGTTCCATGGTCATGTTTTCCTTATACTTGTAAATCCACAATGCTAAATATTCTATTGGATCCACTGGGCGAACTCTTGCCACTTCTGCAAGACCTTGAGTTAGGCACGTCCCAAGGTGCTTTTGAAGATATATTGACTCCATTTCTAATGTCCAAATAAAAACTTCTAAAAATAAGTGTTTCGCGTTAGTACAGAAAATTTTCAATGCAGGAATTGAAATAAGACATATAATCACACGATAATAGGAGTAAAATCCAGGGGGCCCTGATGAAACACTACACTCTAAAATTAGTTATGGGAATCCCCACTAGGGAGGACACAAGCAAGCTGGCCCCAGGAAAGTTCTCATGGATTCCAAAAGGGTTCTACAGAAGTCATGGCAACTAAAATAGTTCCAAAATCTATTTTAGGGATGTAGGGATCTCAAGTTCAAGAATCAGGAAAGAGATACTATCATTACTGAATGCAAAATGACTTTACACCAAGGAATGTGTGTCTTATTTAATCTCACAACATACCTGAAAATGGGTATCAGGATCCCCAGTGGACACATGAGGAAGCCTGGCAAAAAGAAAGTAAGTGTACATTCAGGATCACGTAGCAGACAGAGGAAGGAGACAGGGTTTCCACCTACCTCTTGATTCCAAAGCTCTAGCCCTAATGACTATACTAAGATGCCAAGCCATGAGAGCCATCTTTATAAAACATCACAACAGTCCACCTTTCAAAAAAAAGTTCATGAACCTCAAGGGCCAAAAGGTAAAAATTCAGCCTCCAAAGAATAGCATATGAGGCTCCTCATAGTCTGGTCCTCATTTTCATTTCAGATTCATCTCCAGACATACTCCTGCCCCAACACACTCTGGGCTCTAACTCCACTGCCCATCCTGCCAGTCTGCTGATCACACCTCCCTTTTGTCCATCTCCATGATCCTGGCATGTGGTGATCCTTCACTCTCTCTCAGCTTGGGAAACATCTCCCCACCCACAAGGTGTATTCAGGGGTGTCCAACCTTTTTTTCTTTTCTTTCACACATTGAAAGAGTAAGAGTTGACTTGGGCCACACAGTAAATACACGAACACTAATGAAAGCTGTTAGCAAAAAGAAAAGGACCGTGAAGACTTTCATGATACCTGACAGCACAGACAAGCAAAAGAAATCCTCACAAAATAAACCTGCTGCCCACAGGCTAAAGGCTGGACACCCCTGCAGGATCATTTCTCATTCCCGGAGCTTTCTCAGGCAACCCAAAGAAGTTCCTCCTTTTCCAAGCAGTTCACATGACACTTGTCACACCATGTGAGAACTGTCTGTGTGTGTGTACATGTCTGTCCTCCCACTAGAAGAGAAGCTCCTCTAGCTCCTCAAGGAGTATTGTTTGCTTGTTTTTGAGACAGAGTCTCACTCAGTGGCCCCAGGGTTGAATGCTGTGGCATCATAGCTCACAGCAACCTCAAACTCTTAAGCTTAAGAGATCCTCTTGTCTCAGCCTCCCAAGTAGCTAGGACTACAGGCACTGGCCACAATACCCAGCTACTTTTTCTATTTGTAGAAACAGGGTCTTGCTTTGCTTGGTTTTGTTTTTTGACACAGGGTCTTGCTCTGTCACCCAGGTTAGACTATAATGGCATCATCCTAGCTCACTGCAACCTCAAACTCCTGGGCTTAAGCAATCTTGAAGAGTGTTTTAATCATAAGACTGACACAGATGTCTCTCCATGGTGGCAAGTGAATGAGTTTCTCACCAGGTATGTCCCAGTCTTTCTAGTTACAAAGATAAGAATTATATTAGACTAGATTGTTTTTTAAAAAGAAATTAATTCAGCAACCACTATACCATAAGTAGCTTTCAAAAAGCTAATCACCTTCAAATTACCCTTAAGATTTTATGAAATCTAAACTCTTCTGAGAATCTGATGACATGTATTCAGTCATTCAACACATAAATACTCAATGCCTATTATACGTCAGACACAGTGATATGATAAAGGTAGTGCGAGATTATTACAAGTTGAATGTCTGTGTTCCCTCAAAATTCATATGTTAAAATGTGTGTGATGGTATTAGGAGGTGGGGCTTTAAGGAGGTAATTAGATCATGAGAGGGGAGCGCCCATGAAAGGAATTAATTCCTTTGTAAGAAAAGACAGGAGAGCTCTTCTACAAATGGAACTTTGCCCTGGAAGTGAGAACAATGTAACCTAAATATTGTACCCTCATATAATCTGAATAAAGTTAAAAAATAAAAAGAAATAAAAAGAAAAGACATGAGAGCTTACTCTCACTCTCTGCTCTCAGACATGTGAGAATGCAACCAGAAGGCAGCTGTCAGCAAACCAAAAGGATGGTCCTCACCAGACACCAGGAGTACCAACGCCTTAATATGGGACTTCCCCATCTCCAAAAATGTGAAAAATGAATGTTTGTTCCTTAAGACATGCAATCTGTGGTAATTTTTTATAGCAGCCCAAATTACAACAAAGCGGGCTCTGTCTTCATGGAGCTTGCACATATTCAAATCAATAAGTTGGGAGATTGGTGTGTTTCCACCTCATGGGCACAATGTAAGGGTATATGGCACACCTCCTGGGCACAGAACACAACTACAACAGGAGATTTTATCTAAAAAATGCAAACATTGTAACCTAATCATTTGCATCATCATATTTATATATATATATATATATTTTTTTTTTTTTTTTTTTTGCAGTTTTTGGCCAGGGCTGGGTTTGAACCTGCCACCTCCGGCATATGGGGCCAGCGCCCTACTCCTTTGAGCCACCCATGAATATAAATTTTTTAAGGGAAAAAAATAAATGTAAAATTGAAATTGAAATAAGTGTTATGAAGACCAGACAATAGGGGGAGTCTAAACATGTCAATGAAGTCAAGGAAAGTTTCTCTGAGGGGTGGCATCTGAACTAACCTCAAATTTACTGAGAGAATAATAAAATTAACAAGGCAAAGAAGAGAAGCAAGAATCTCACAGGTATGACAAAAAGGAACGAGCCTGGCAATTACAGGGGATAGAATGCCAATGTGCCTAGATGTGTCCCTGGACAAATTCTCCAATATTCTGCACAAAATTTCAGGAACACTGCTACCCTGAGGTCCATCCACAGGCCCCAATACTGCTCTTCTGTCATATAATGATGATGGGAGCATGAATGGTATAACCCCTGTGGAGGGGAATTTGACAAAATCTAGAAAACTTATTACCTTTTGATCCACCAATCTCACTTCTGGGATCGTATCTCAAAGAGACACTTGCCAAAATATGAAATGGCATATACACATGGTTATTTACACCGTTATTTACAATCAAACAGGAGCACCATCTGAGTGTTCATCAAAAAAAGAGGATTGGCAAAACACAAACACTACAGATTCTGTGTATTATGCAGATGTAAAAGTGAAAGAGGAAACTCTCTAAAGTAGGGACTGGGCTCCATGCCTGTGGCTCAAGCAGCTAAGGCGCCAACCACATACACCTGAGCTGGCAGGTTCGAATCCAGCCCGGCAGCCAAACAACAATGACAGCTGCAACCAAAAAAATGGCCAGGCCTTGTGGCAGGCGCCTGTAGTCCCAGCTATTCAAGAGGTGGAGGCAGGAGAATCGCTTGAGCCCAGGAGTTGGAGGTTGCTTTGAGGTGTGATGCCATGGCTCTCTACCCAGGTTGACAGCTTGAGGCTCTATCTCAAAAAAATAAATAAATAAAGTTGGGAGTGATGTCTAGGACACAGAATGAAGTGAAAAAGGCACACAAACTACATATGGTAAGCCATCTTTTGTATTAGCAACCGCAGTAGAGAAAGGAATATGTATGTGTGTACAAATGCAGTCATAACAACTAAAAACTAAAAACAGAAAGCCAACTGGCACAATTGAACCTAATTCCCTATCATATTGACATTGACATCCTAACCACACAGAGAAAAAAGTTATTACAACTGACTCTGGAACACAGTATCCCCACTGTACTTCTTCAGTGGGATATTACTCTTTAAGACAAAAATTAGACACCTCAATATTGTTTGAAGTAACATAAAAAACGTGGGAAGAGGGCCATTATCCCTAAAAAGAAAATCTCTGGCCTAAGGTTTGGGCCAAGTTGAGAGTCTTCCTGGAATTTCTGAACTCTGTATGGCATTAAACCTACGCAAGCATTACACCTTCGCTATCTCATTTAACATTTATTTCCTGTCCATGAAACAGTAAAATTCCCATCTCTCCTATTGTAAGTTGTCTTTTATATACACCAACAGTGTCATGGCTCAGCATGAGAAAGCCCCTTCCCACAGATCTAGCTGCCTCCAGCCTGAAGAACTTGCCACAGGAGTTAGATGGAGGTCCCTTTCCCACGCCTAGGAGATAGCCAGCCAGCCAGTGAGTGAGCAGGAGGGCACCAGCCAGCGGTACCCGACTTGACAAAAACACAGCTCACCTAAATATAAATTTCTGATAAACAATGAAAACTTTATATGATACTATATTTGTACCCAAAAGTAACTCGTTGTCTGAAATTCACATTTAACTGGACATGCAATACAGTGTTTGATCCAGCAGCCATCGTCCTGGGGCGCTCAGGTTGGTTTCCCGCCGGGCTGGGAAAAGGGTCTCCCCAACCCCGCAGGTGCCCCGCCTCTCACCGCTCAGGAGGAGGTGCCAGCCTATGGCTGGTCGCCAACCAGTCCCAGCTAGGCCACCGGCCACCGGGCGAGTCCTGCGCAATTCACAAGGTCCAACCCTGCGAACCGCCTCTGCCCACACGAACCCAGCCAACTGAAGTTAACGGTTCTCGGAAAATAGCTCATGCCTTCTCGGTGCGCGTGCCTGATGAGCGCGCCCGCTCTCAACCGGGAGGAGCGTCCTGTTGCCTGGCAACGGGCGCATGCGCCTCCGGGGCCAGAAGGGCCAGCGCCCGCGCCTCGCAGCATTCTGGCGCGCGGATAGGTGAGTGCAGGGCGCAGGGCGAGAGCGCTGGGGTGGGGGCGCGCGGGGATGAGCACCGGGAAATTTGCAGCCTAGAAGCTTTGAGAAGGGGGCGGCGGAAAAGAACAATCCACCCCGACAGGCGGATGGCACGCTCTGGGAGAAATGAAGGGGCAGTGGGACTTTGGAGAGAAACCATAAATAGCTGTTTGTCTGAGAAAGGCTGGAGACACACACACACACACACACACACACACACACACACACGCACACACCCTCGAGTACCTGGGGAGCGTCGCTGCAAGCTCAGTGGCCCAACAGTTTCACGACTCCGCACCTTGCACTTGCTGGTGACTTCTGCTTGGCTCCTTTGAGAACCATCTCAGGTGCCCCCACCTCTGGGAAACCGTCCAACCTCTGCCAGGCCCGGGCAAATGCAATCTTCCCTGGCCTAGTGCTCTGTGCACAGTACTCTGCTATCATTTCTTGTGTTCTGTTGCAACTTGGAGGGAAGGAGATGCTGTCCTGAGAGGAAGAGACCATAGTAAATGTTAGTTGAGGTAGTAAGTGCCAGAATGAACACTGACGAATAAGAATTCTCACTGATTAAGTCAAGAAATATTTTCTGAGCACCTAATGTGTGCCAAGCACAGGGCATATGGTGTGAGTAAAGACAGCCTCATCCTATTTCCCTGGCTTATGCGTGCAAGGCCAAAAACAAGGAGGACCAGTGTAAGAAGCAGACCCTCAAGGGAGCTCTGGTGAACCCTAAAAAATAGAATGTGTTCTCCTAGTGAGTGTGCCCTGAGTTGATGGCAGTGAGTGGTAAAAGGCGTCCCTTTAATCCATCACCATCCAGGCCTGGCATGTGGCTCTCCTGTCTTTACAAGGAATCTTGCAACTATCAGGGCAACATATTTCTTTCTTTTTTTTTTTTTTTTTTTTTTTTTGAGACAGAGCCTCAAGCTGTCCCCCTGGGTAGAGTGCTATGGCATCACAGCTCACAGCAACCTCCAACTCCTGGGCTCAAGTAAGTCTCCTGCCTCCGCCTCCCAAGTAGCTGGGACCACAGGCGCCCGCCACAACGCCCGGCTATTTTTTGGTTGCAGCCGTCGTTGTTTTGGCTGTCTGGGCTGGATTCGAACCTGCCACCTTAGGTGTATGTGGCTGGCGCCTTAGCCACTTGAGCCACAGGTGCCAAGCCTTTGTTGTTGTTATTGTTGTTGTTGTTGTTTTAGGTTTTTGGGGGGGTTCTTAATTAAAAATTTGGTCTATATGGAGCAACAAAAATTTTCATAGAACACAAAAATAGTATTGTAATATATATATTTTAATTTCAACATAAGTACAATTTATAAATATAATACATTAAAAATCATGTATAGTATTATTTTATTCCTTGGCATATTTCTCATTTGAGTGAATTTTTTTTAGTAGATTGCTGTCGTTGTTTAAAAGGTCGTGAAATTTTTCACAAGAATTTGCTAAATTATATTTCACACATAAAATAGCTTTCAAAGTCTCAACACTTAATTGTGAT
>CAUYTI010062895.1:0-61346 GCA_963575145.1 Galago senegalensis
CGTTGTGGCAGGCGCCTATGGTCCCAGCTACTTGGGAGGCAGAGGCAAGAGACTCGCTTGAGCCCAGGAGTTGGAGGTTGCTGTGAGCTGTAATGCCACGGCACTCTGCCCAGGGGGACAGCTTGAGGCTCTGTCTCAAAACAAAAAAAAAAAAAAAAAAAAATAGAAAACTAGCCAGGTGTGCCAGGCGCCTGTAGTTTCAGCTATTTAAGAGGCTGAGGCAAGACGATTGCTTGAGGCTTGGTGCCTGTAGCTCATAAGCTAGGGTGCCAGCCACATACACCAGAGCTGGCAGATTTGAACCCAGCCCAGGCCTGTTGAACAGCAATGACAACTACAACAAAGAAAGGATGGGCAGGTGTTGTGGCAGGCATCTGTGGTCCCAGCTACTTGGGAGGCTGAGGCAAGAGAATCGCTAAAGCCCAAGAGTTTGAGGTTGCTGTGAGCTACGATATCACATCCCTCTACCAAGGGTGATATAGTGAGACTCTGTCTCCAAAAAAAAAAAGAAGATCACCTGAGCCTGGTGATAGAGTAAATGTGGGGACCTGCCCAAATAGAACTGCCCCAACCAAGAAGAAATGAACGAACAAATGTCCCACACAGGAATGAGTGAATGTGCCAATCCCCACCCCTCCGACCCTTTCAATTCCCATCCACCTTAACCCACTGACTTCCTTCTCAAACTCAGCTCGCCCACACCTGGGTGGAAATAAAGGCCGACGTTGCCCACACAGAACCTGGACTCCCTTTCATTTTATTCATGTTTTGGAATCTTATTTTCGGTTTCTGACCTCTCACCCAGGAGTTTGAGGTTGTTGTAAGCTACAACACCATGGCACTCTACCCAAGATGACTTAAAAAACAAACTGCTAATGGTATTTTGGGTAGTGGTTTTAGCTTTGTTTCAATGACCTCCCAGGGCGTGTAGAAACCAGCAAAGTACCTGCCTTGGTGCAGCTCTACATCAGGGCTTCTAACAGATGGGCCTGCACAGAAAGCAGAGATGGGCTTGGATATACTTTCCAAAAACATTCCTGAGTTTGGAAATGCTGATGAGCCATGTATGTGCTCATCAAACCCTGATCCTAATCTTTTCTTGCGTCATAAGGTCACCTTGAGAAATCATATCCTACCTACCATGTCTTGCTTGCGAGCAGGACAACTTACAGGAACAGCACCAGGGTGGAACTTCCTCTTACTCTGGAATATTTAGCCTTCCCCACAGGATTCCAGCAGCCCTTTCCTCTATCCTGTCTGCTGAAGTGCAAAGTTTGCCTTTAAACTTTGTTTGAGGCTGGGTGTTGTGACTTACTCCTGTAATCCCAGCACTCTGGAAGGCCGAGGAGGGCAGATTGTTTGAGCTCAGGAGTTTGAGAGGATCCTGAGCAAGAGCAAGATCCCATCTCTACTAAAAGTAGAAAACTAGCTGGGTGTTGTGGCGAGAGCCTATATAGTCCCAGCTATTCTGGAGGCTGAGGCAGATGAATCTCCTGAGCCCGGGAATTTGAGGTTGCTATGAGTTAGGCTGATGCCAGAGCTACACAGACACAAGGATTCATGGCTCACACCTGTACTCCTAGCACTCTGGAAGGCTGAAGCAGGTAGATTGCTTGAGCTCAGAAGTTCGAGACCACCCTGAGCAAAAGCAAGTCCCTGTTTGTATTCAAAATAGAAAAATTTGGGCTCGGCGCCTGTGGCTCAAGTGGCTAAGGCGCCAGCCACATACACCTAAGGTGGCGGGTTCGAATCCAGCCCAGCCGGACAAACAACAATGATAGCTGCAACCAAAAAAATAGCCAGGCGTTGTGGTGGGCGCCTGTGGTCCCAGCTACTTGGGAGGCAGAGGCAGGAGACTCACTTGAGCCCAGGAGCTGGAGGTTGCTATGAGCTGTGATGCTACAGCACTCTACCCAGGGGGATAGCTTGAGGCTCTGTCTCAAAAACAAAAAGAAAAGAAAAATTGGCCAAGCATTCTGGCAGGTACCTGTAGTCCTAGCTACTTGGGAGGCTGAGTCAGGAGGACCACAGATCACATAAACCCTGGAGTTTGAGGTTTCTGTGAGTGAGGCTGATACCTATGCTGGGGCAACTGAATGAGACTGTCTCAAAAAAATAAAGCCTGTAGATTTTAATACTTACTTGCCAGAATGGGTTCCTCCATACACCCTCACCTTCCCATATGTTGACATACAGGGCTTAAGCAGTACACATTTAAGCTACCTGGCAGCTTGGAAAGATCCTGAAACCTAGGCTGTACCCTAAATCAAGTACATCTTGATCTCTAGGGGTGAGGCTGGGCCTCAGATTTAAAGGTCCCCAGAGGATCCCTGTAGGAAGGTTATAAACCACTACTTTGGAAGCTTTGATTAGCTCTCTAACATGCAATCCCTTCGGCAAGGGCTGGTCTTTTTAAAAATGCAGATTCTGGGCTCAGCGCCTGTGGCTCAAGCGGCTAAGGCGCCAGCCACATACACCTAAGGTGGCGGGTTCAAATCCAGCCCCAGCCCACCAAAACAACAAAGACGGCTGCAACCAAAAAATAGCCGGGTGTTGTGGCGGGCACCTGTGGTCCCAGCTACTTGGGAGGCTGAGGCAGGAGACTCGCTTGAGCCCAGGAGTTAGAGGTTGCTGTGAGCGTGATGCCATGGCACTCTACCCAGGGGGATAGCTTGAGGCTCCGTCTCAAAAAAAAAAAAAATGCAGATTCTGATTTACCACATCTGAGATGAGGCCTAAGCATCTGCAAAGCTAGTGAACTCCCAGGTGGGGCAGATACTGCCTTCCTCCGACTTCCAGGGGATCCTGTAAGCTTCCAGACCCAACACTGCTGAGTCTCCTCAACAAGAGCCATGCACCCCTCGCAGAAAGTAGGATCAGAGATGGCCTACCTCACCCTTTAGGTGACTCGTCACCCCTTTTCCTGACTTGAGTTAAGACAAAGGCATGCCTCTCCCAGGAAGCCTGTGCCAAGCCACCAACGGCATTAGTCTCTTCCAGTTTCCCTCAGGTAAACTCGAGGCTTCCAGCCGTGGTCAGTCATTTAGAGACTCTCCGAAGCTGGTAGCCCATTTCCTTACTGAGACCTCCACCCACACCTTGACGAATTGCTTCTGGATGCTGCTGCTTCCTTTCTCCCACTGAAAATCCACACTAGAAATGTGTTTCTGCCAACTCTCACTGTGTTCAAATTACTTTTATGTGGCAGAATCCCTGCCTTGTGTCTCCAGAAAGGAAGCTGTTATGGGCATCAACTGGTTGTCATAAAATCTATGTTTTGTTGCCTCCCTTCCCATGGCTGGTGGTTTTCTTTTCTTTTTTTCTTTTTGAGACAGAGTCTCACTTTGTCACCCTCAGTAGAATGCTGTGATGTCACAACTCACAGCAACCTCCAGCTCTTGGGCTTAGGTGATTCTCTTGCCTCAGCCTCCCGAGTATATGGGGCCGGTGCCCTAGTCATTGAGCCACAGGTGCCGCCTGGCTGGTGGTTTTCAAAAGAATATTTTATTGTCCCTCTTCTTCTATCTCATTAATGAAGGGGGGATTGGTTTAGGTCACTTTTAAGGATCACACACATATAGATATAGGCATCTGGGATTTCATGAAGCTGAGCATGATTTAATATTCATGGTATTTTTTTTTTTTTAATTCATGGCCTTAAAACATATTCTCCCAAAGGTGTGACCTACCTAGGCACAGTCTGGCCCAACCCATCCAACTCTCCCGCCCACCTTGTCCCTGCAGGTGTAGTGTCAGGGAACGGCCAGCAGAGGGCAGTGCAAGCCCCACAGTCAGAGATGGTTCCTTGGGTCCCAACCCCTGTGATTTCTTCCTGAGGAAGCCACTGGTGACTTTAGTGGGTACCCCAGCATCCTGTTTGAGTTTCAGTAAGAGCCAGCGCTGCCCCCAACAGACTTCTGATCAACATCTGCCTGCAGTTTTCTCCACATCCTGATCTCATTTATAAAGTCAGAACTGCTACAAATCAGAGGGTGGGCTGGGCTGTGTCCAGGAAGGCAGCTAGTGAGGTTCTGGGGAAAAGATGGGAGTCAGCCAACAGAGATCAACCACCATTTCCCTCAGATTTGGGGCACAACTCTGAAAGCACAAAAGTATATCTTGAAAATGTGAAAAATACTAACTCCTGGCTCGGCGCCTATAGCTCAACCGGCTAAGGCACCAGCCACGTACACCTAAGGTGGCGGGTTCGAATCCCCAGCCCGGACCCACCAAACAACAATGACGGCTACAACCAAAAAAAAAATAGCCGGGCGTTGTGGCGGGCGCCTGTGGTCCCAGCTACTTGGGAGGCGGAAGCAAGAGACTCCTTGAGCCCAGGAGTTGGAGGTTGCTGTGAGCTGTAATGCCACGGCACTCTACCCAGGGGTACAGCTTGAGGCTCTGTCTCAAAAAAAAAAAAAATACTAACTCCTTTGAATTCTTTAACTCAGCCTTATATCTGCCCCCATTTCACCACCTCCATTCAGGTCACCACTGCCCTCCATTGGCAAATGCTAGTCTATTCTCTTATCACTTGACTCCTCCAGCCCCACTAAACATAGTCGCCTATGATTTTATACTTGAAATACCTTCTCAGTTCCAGATACTCCTAGGAAATCCCCTAGGGCAGCAGTTCTCAACCTGTGGGTTGAGACCCCTTTGTTCCATTTGCAACAATGTGTCTATTAGGAAGGTTGAGAACCACTGTCCGAGGGTGAGGTCTCTGCCACTAGAGCACTTTTTAGGTTTAAATACCAAGGTTACATATAAGATTTGATTTGAAGAAAGGAAGCTTCAGCTTTTGAAAGAAAATCGTCACTGGTTAACCTCCCACCCTTCTGCCAATAATAATTTGCTACAATTCCTCCTCCAGCTCAGAAGTCCTCTATAAATATCATATATAACATGGATTGCTGACTGTGAACGTTACAAAGAAGGAAGTTACCTGGATAATAAGTATACATTGCAAACCCTAGGAAAGAAAGAATGTAAGCAATGAATGCATATATATGTATATTTGCATATACATGTAACATGTACATAGCCCTGCTGGAAAACAAGAACGAGAACTCTTGGTGGATCAGAGAAATTCCCAAAGGTGGGAAAGCAGATGGGACTGGATTGAACTTGAAGTTCAGAGAAGAGTTGTAAGGTCCCTCGCTAATAGGTGGGTATACCATCCAGGGTACTTCATACCCATAGGAGAGGGGTGGCCTTACAGGCGAGAGAAGACAAGTTCTGGGTTGATTCATGGGGTACCTGAGTGGGAGCAACCAGGCCAGTCAACCCTCACCTAACTTGAGACTCTACCACTAGCCAGATAAAAGCAACAAGTGTCTGCTTCCATGTGGGAAGGTAAGTGCGGCATCTTGGAAGAAGCATCAATGTCTGAGAGTCCCATACCCAGAACAGATACAGCATACTCAGCAAACAGAGGGTTCCAACAGGGGTTCTCACCTACAAACATGAGCCCACACTCACCAATCACCAAGCACTTGAAGAAAGCCATGTCCATAGAATGAAAGCATTTGTATTTGTCAAAATCAAAATATGCAGATTTGGAAAGTGAGAGTTCATCACTGAAAATGCCTGAGACTGAAGACAAAAAAGTGCTTTAACTGCGCAACATGAGGACTGAGAGAGTGCTCAGAGAAGATATCACCTGTAAATCTAAGTAAAACCCTCCATCTAGGGAAGGAAGACAGAGACACTCCCCCTAGACAGATGAAGAGGGATGTGCCCTCCATTCTGGAAAGAAGCCCAAGCTCCCAACCATCTCCACATACATCACACTTTCCTTGACTGAAGGGAGCAGACCTCCCCAGAAATAAGCTGCTTCAGGGGTGCTTCTGCCTTGGAATTCAGCCTGGAAAACCCCTCGCCTGCCAATAGGCCACCAAGATTACTATGTTTGCAAAATCATTTGAACTTACATCCTCCCTCTTTTATATCCTATTTATTGTATTTTGGGGACAAGACTTTTAATTCGGCCTCTTTGCCTGTTTTTGTAAACCCCAAGTAGCAAAACCCTGGTGCAAAGGAAATTGAGAAGCCTAGTTAAAGTCTATAAGATACAAACTCACACAAAAGTCACCCTCCTAAAGCATTAAGGGCAGGTGGGAATATAACTGCCCCCAATTCTTCTTGTTCATGAGAATTTCCCCTTCTATACTGCTCTCCCAACTTGGATAGTCCGTTTAGGCAGCCCTTTCCAAGCCACAGGCCAGGACAACTAAGGGGGGGGGGGCTGAGGGATGCTAACTACAGTTCAGATGGCAGGAGATGTCCTCAGAAGGCTGTGTCCTCAGCTTGGACCCGGGGCCCAAAGAGCTGGTCGGCAACAACTTTGCCATCATATTTGGGCAGCGTGCCCCCAAAGTCAGAAGGCAGGATGTTCTCATCAATCTCCTGGAAGAAGTCAGAGAGGTCATCCCCATGGACGAAGACCTGCAGGGACAAGGGAGGCACAGCTGAGCACAGGAGGTGCTCAATGAGGGATGAGGCAGGCAAGAGGACAGACCCTCAGTGTGCCATCTATGTCTGGTGACATCCCTCTCTATGGCCCCATATACTGTGCTATCAGTGGCATTCACTCAGTTCAGGACCATAGTACAGAGTGTGAGGATGACTCCAGATAGGACCCTACTCCACTCTCTTATCTCAGCAGCTCCTTTCTGCTCCTGCCCACATTTGCTCACTGATTTACTTGCTGAGCACCTTCCCTGGTCAGAACATGCACTCACCCTCTGGAGCAGCTTGCTTTTCAGGAAGGGTTTGACCACATTATAGGTCGTGGTGAAGTACCATGGCTGGTGGATGAAGTGGATGGCTTTGAACCGGGCTGGGAAGGAATCCTATAATGACAGAGAACAATCCCCACCCCAGGGCCCCAGTGACCTCAGAGGCTCCCACCCAGCCCCCATGGCCTCTCCCCACAACATAAGGACAGATGGGGCCAGCATACATGATTTTCCTGCAGGAGAACCCACTAAAGGATCCATACTTGGACCAGCAACTAGGGAGCCCCGGATCCATCCTAGCTCCAAACTGTAGGGAAGAAACCCCAGAAGTCATACAGCCCAACCCTGTTCCTACTGATGAAAAAAAAACACTGGAATTAGGTAAAGAAATTTAAATGGTAGCATTGCTTGGTTTTTTTTTATTGACTGACTTTTCTTCAAACCCACTTACCTGCTGAGTGTACTGCCAATTCTTATAGACCTCGGGGAAATCACGGTTCTGCCTCTTTGTCCTTCAGTTCCTCCCAGGACTCACCCCTCCTTTCCCAGAAACCCACAGAGCAGATCTAGGGTAGTTTTGAGAAAGGACCCCTGACACGTCCATACATGTATGTAGAACTGAGCTTTCAAGAAGGGTTGGTGATATCTCTTTCTCAGGGTAAATCCACATTCAAAGAGAGGCAGCATGATATATGTGGATGGAGAGTATGGGATTCCTGGTCAGAAGATACACATTCAAGTTTGGTCTCCACAACTTTATTGCTATGTGACCTTGACAAGACATTTAAATTTCCGAGCCCAGGTTTCCAGGTTTATACAATGAACAAGGGCAGCAGGGAGAGAATGCTGCTGAGGAGTCAATAACAAATACGAACGTGGCTCAGCGCCTATAGCTCAACCGGCTAAGGCGCCAGCCATGTACACCTAAGGAGGTGGGTTTGAATCCCCAGCCTGGACCTGCCAAACAACGACGGCTGCAACCAAAAAAAAAATAGCCAGGCGTTGTGGCGGGCGCCTGTGGTCCCAGCTACTTGGGAGGCGGAGGCAAGAGACTCGCTTGAGCCCAGGAGTTGCAGGTTGCTGTGAGCTGTAATGCCACGGCCCTCTACCCAGGGGGACAGCTTGAGGCTCTGTCTCAAAAAAAAAAAAAAAATACGAACGTGAATACTTGCACTTGTCTTGGTTGGGATTGTGGCTGTCAATGCTCTTTATGGCACTAAGTGGTTGATTTCTCAGGTCCCTACCAGCACCCTGAAACCAAGAAACCAGGCCAGCCTCTCAGCCTCCCCATCTGTGAGAGGCTCCTGTGGGACAGGCTCCTAATGCCTCACCTGGAGCATGTCCACCATCTTCTTGAGATCAGAAGTCCGGAGCCCAGAAGCCTGCTGCATGGTAAAGCCCTTGAAGTTCTCAATGATGCAGAAGCCATTAATCTGAGTTTCCTCATTCTCCAGTAGCTTCTCTAGGATGAAGCAATAGGCCTGCAAGATCTTGAGCACAGAGGGAATAGTCTGTAAGATCCAACTCGTAAAGATAATTAAGGTTCAAGTTTCTAAGAGGAGAGCTAACTGATAAATTCTTTACTTGAGGTAATTTGTCAAAGGATTTGTCCATATGGGGCATTCTGCCTCTGTGAATGATACCAAGAAAAAGATCTTGAGGCCAGGTGCAATAGCTCTTGCCTGAAACCTTAGCACTCTGGGAGGCTGAGTTGGGATGATCCCTTAAGCTCAGGAGTTGAGACCAGCTTGAGCAAGAGGGACACTCTGTCTCAAAAAAAAAAAAAAAAATTGGCTGGGCATTGTAGTCCCAGCTACTCAGGAGGCTGAGGCAGGAGGATCACTGGAACCCAGAAGTTGTGAGCTAGGCTGACACCATGGCAGTCTAGCCTGAGCAACAGAGTGAGAGTCTGTCTTAAGGAAAAAAAAGGACGGCACCTGTGGCTCAAAGGAGTGGGGCGCTGGCCCCATATGCCAGAGGTGGCAGGTTAAAACTCAGCCCCGGTAAAAAACTGCAAAAAAAAAAAAAAAAAAAGAAGAAGAAGAAGAAGAAAAGAGACGAACTTTTTAATAAGTAGCTTTGAAGCTTGGTGCCTATAGCTCAAGTGGCTAAGGTGTCAGCCACATACACTGGAGCGGGTGGGTTCAAACCCAGATTGGGCCTCCCAACTATGACAACTGCAACAACAACAACAAAATAGCCGGTCATTGTGGCCGGTGCCTGTAGTCCCAGCTACTTGGGAGGCTGAGGCAAGAGAATTGTTTAAGCCCAAGAGTTTGAAGTTACTGTGAGCTGTGATGCCACGACACTTTACCGAGGGTAACATAGACTCTGTTACCAAAAAAAAAAAAAGTAGCTTCAAGATGAGGGCTGGGCATGGTAGCTCACACCTGTAATCCTAGCACTCTGGGATGCCGAGACAGGTGGATTGCTTGAGCTCAGAGTATGAGACCAGCCTGAACAAGACCAAGATCCCATGAGTATGAGACCAGTCTGAGCAAGACCAAGACCCCATCTCTACAAAAAATAGAAAAACTAGCCGGGCGCAGTGGCTCACGCCTGTAATCCCAGCACTTGGGAGGCTAAGGCGGGTGGATTTTCTGAACTCATAGGTTCAAGACCAGCCTGAGCCAGAATGAGACCCTGTCTCTAAAAAATAGCTGGGTGTTGTTGCAGGTGCCTGTAGTTTTAGCTACTTGGGAGGCTGAGGCAAGAGGATGACTTGAACCCTAGACTTGGAGGCTGCTGTGAGTTAAGACACCATGGCACCCTGCCAGGGTGACCAAGTGAGACTTTGTCTCAAAAGAAAAAAAAATACTAACTGGGTATTATGGTGGGTGCCTGAAGTCCCAGCTACTCAGAAGGCTGAGGCAAGAGGATCACTTGAACCCAAGAGTCTGAGGTTGCTGTGAGCTATAATGCCACAGTACTCTAGAGCAACAGAGTTAGATTCTGTCTCTAAAAAAGAAAAACAAAAGGCTTTGAGACTAGATAGTATTTTGTAAAATGAGTTTGTATCTTTTTTTAATTAAAAAAATCTTTTTCATGCTCAGTGGTACGTGCCAAAGTTTTCTCAGACAAACCCTAAATCCCCCACTTGGGGAAGCCCTCTTAAGGTCTCAGACAAGAAAAATGGCCTACATATAAGTACAAAGAACTCAGGTTTCTAAATAGTTTGGAAGCTCTGTGCTTTCCAGAATCTCTTTTAGACCCCAATCCACTAATTTCTGTTCTGTTTCTCTTGGCTTTTAGCATTTGGCTGGGCCACCCCAGCTTGTGGCCCACAGCTGTTACCCCCACTTGGCGCTTGATGGGAATATTTGAGAACAGTCATGTACTATTTATTGGTCAGTAGGTCCCACCTGTAAAGTTTCTGAGGTTTTTTTTTTTTTTTTTTTTGAGAAAGAGCCTCAAGCTATCCCCCTGGGTAGAGTGCCATGGCATCACAGTTCACAGCAACCTCCAACTCCTGGGCTTAAGCGAGTCTCCTGCCTCCGCCTCCCAAGTAGCTAGGACTACAGGTGTCCACCACAATGCCCGGCTATTTTTTGGTTGCAGCTGTCATTGTTGTTTGGCAGGCCCGGGCTGGATTCAAACCTACCACCTTAGGTGTATGTGGCTGGCGCCTTAGCCACTTGAGCCACAGGCGCCAAGCCAAGTTTCTGAGTTTTGCAGCTGCCCTGGACATCCTAGGAATTTTTCCCCTGCCTGAAAAGGGTCTGGTGGCAAAGTGGCTGCCCACCTTTCTTTTTCACAGATGTCAGCTCCTCGGGAGCCAGGAATGAGATCCCAAGCATGGTGGAGGCACCTGTAATCCTAGCTGCCCTGGAGACTGAGGCAAGAGGCTCACTTGAGCCCAGGGGTTTGAGGTTGCAGTAGAGGCCAAGATTGGGAAAGGGAGCCCAGCCCATGGAGTGAGAATGAGCCAAGTGAACCCCCACTGACCTCATCAAAGGTGATTTCATGACTTTGCCAGTTCTCAATGTTGAAGACCATGACCACTCGGCCATACTTGTCCCGACTGGAGAGGACACCAGGGTAGCCAGCCTCAATGGTGCAGCGGACAGCCTCCAGGCACAGGCTATCAAAGAGCTCAGGGTACTGCAGCCGGAAGTTCACGTAGCCTGGAGGAGAGAGAGCCGGGGAGGAACCTCTTAAGGAGCCATCCCATCCTTACTGCATCCCACCTGGAGGGAGTCAGAGAACTGATCTCTTCCAGGCTCTTCCACATATGTCTGGTGTGTGATGAAGCCAGATACTCAACCTATGTGAGAGTCCACTGTTTTCTCTCCCAAAAAATTGTATAATAATATTGGCTTATCTTCACCAAATTGTTGTGGCAATCAAATGAGACTCAAGGTCTGTACACTGTAAAAACATGAGGTATGGGCCAAGTATGAGGACAATTTTTAGTTATTTTCTTTCCCATGGGGACAAAGCACAGGTTTTTCACTGGGCACAGGGTTAGCTGAGTGGAGGTGTGAGCAAGGCTAGAGAGGAGCCCCTGAGATAAAATCTAAACCCCAAGCAGGACAGAGGCCCTTCTTCCTGATTTCAGCAGCACCTCTATTGCCCATGAACTCCATTCTTACCCATCTTGAACAGGCCCCTGCCTTTGGGGTGCTTGCTGTCTGTACAACCAGACTTAAGCCCCAAGAGGGGCCGGGCCCAGAGAAGATGTTTGGGAAGTGATGGCCAAGGGAATGCCATACCATCCTCCTCACTGTTCTAGAACACTCCAGGGACATCCCACCACCTTGAGCTGTCTTCGCTGTTCCCTCTCCCATGATTGTCCTTCCTCACAAGATGTCTCTTCTCTGTCAGGTTTTTCTTCAAAAGTTCTCTTGGCAGTGGGGTCTTTCTGACAATGTTACCTAAAACTTCAACCCCTTGAGCCTTTATGCCCCCCTCTCTTACTTTTCTCTCTATTCTTTATCTAACATTCTATATATAATAGAACCTCCATAGCTGATTACATTGACCACGTCCTCAAGCTGACCTAATTTTCATAGACTGGACATGCACCACATGTATGTATCAGTACAGCAGGCCTACTTCCTTGTTTTTGACCACCTCCATATGTTGACTAGTTTGTTGTGGTCCTTTGGTGATCAGCTTACAGAGGTTCTGCTGTATTTTTTATCTTACCTATCTGGTTTATTATTTCCACTATTAGAATATAAGGTCCATGAGGGAAGGGGATTCTTGTCTGGTTCTCTGTTGCATCCTTTGGCCTAAAACAGTGGTCAGTACAGCATGACATGGAATTAACATTTGAGGAAGAAGGAAGACAAGGAAAGTCATTAGCCTGCAAAGGGCCTGTTTTCCTTCCCAGCACCAAAGATTGATTTTTTTTTTTTTTTAGGGAACTCATCTTCAACCAGCCAGCAATGCCAAGGCCATTCTGTCCCTGGGGTTCTTTCCCAGGGTTGGCACCATCTTCTGTTCCTCCATACATGAGGTTTTGGTAACTTCGGTGAGCAAGCCATGCATCCACCTCCCTGTAGCATTCCAGAGCCAAAGCCTAGGTTCTGAATGTGGGTGCTGGAGGGGAAACTCCTTCTCTCATCAGCCACATTGGGCACCCCAGTTCTACTCATTGAGTCCCAAGATGGGGAGAGAGGAGAGAGGAGCCAGACCTCTAGGAATCAGGTCCTGAAAGACTCCATTCATTTGTTCATTCATTGTCAGAGCTGAAAGGGAACTTGAAGGCTATTTAGTTCACACACACCCCCATTTTACAGGTAAGGATACTGAGGCTCAGAGAAACTGACTTGCCCACAGCAGACCTCCTCAGTGCCTGGGCAAGGGTGAACTGTCCTCAGGGCCTCCTCCTGACTTCCCAGGGCTGTCCCTCCTGTGCAGGCCTCACCTCTGAGCAGCTCATAGGCTCGGCCCACGTTGAATTTCCGCGCACGGATAAAGCGCAGGAAGAAGGCACTGTCCTTTTCCCGCACCCTTTCAGCCACGGCCAGAGCCAGCTCCTCCCCAGAAGCCGCCTGCGTCTGCACCAGCTCCTGCAGCTCTCGCACAGCCTCCTCGCGAGTCTCCTCCCTTTCATTCAGCTCATCCTTGGCCTGGAACAGTGTAGAGTGTGGGCACCAAGTGAGAGATAGGAGCCTGTGAGGCAGTCGCATAAGTGATGAGTCTCCCACCAGAGCCAAATTGGCTCAGAGAGACAAGGGATCTGCAGCGGGGAGACCCAGGGAGGCAGTATCTGCATCGGCAGCACCTCAGATTGTTGCATTTGGAGAAAACTAGGTCGAGCTGCTCACCCTGGGTTTTTTTGCAGGAGATAGTCAGCTGTATAAAAGCTTCTAACAATAACTGCCTGTACTTACTGAGCCTTTACTTGGCACCCTGCTGAGTCCTTTGAATGCACTGTTTTTTAAATCTTTGCTATGATTCTCCATGGTTGGTATTCTTATCCCTATCTCTCAGATGAGCACACTGAGGCTCATAAAGATATTCCTGCCCACAGTAACCTAGATAGGGGTGGAGCTGAAATTCCTACTCGCTTTACTGCCTCCCAGGCTTGATTCTGATCTTTTCAAAAACATCCCCCCACCCCAGCAGATGGCAACCTGCCTGCTTCCCCAGAGCCTCACATTCCTCCCTTTTGCTGGGCCAGAACTCAAGTGTTCCTGGGGCAGCTGTCTCCCTGGACAGCATAATGAGGAAGGTGGAGGTGGTCAAGTGAGATGGAACTAATAGCACCTTTCCCTTGAGATGCTCCTGGAAGCAGAGAGGGAAGCCAGGAGTCCCAGCTCAGCTCAGCTGCTTCTCATCCTCCCCAGCAAGCCCAAGACACCTCTGCCAGCCTCCAGCCACCTCTGCCAGTCTTAACACAGATCAGACTGTGTTAAGAGCACAGTCTGATCATCTCTGAGCTAATCCAACAACCATTTTTCATAGGTAAATAAGGCAAGACTCCGAAAGAAAGCAATTTGCTTGAGGTCACACAGCAAGTTGGAAATAGATCTGGTTTTGGCATCCCGCCTATCCAGCAGAGGTAGAAGTTCCCCAGGGTCACTTCCAAACCAGTGCTTCTCTGATCTAAGTCTAGAATGATTTCTACTCTAGAGGCTCCAGGCTGTAGTCTTAGATTAGGCTAGTCTGAGTGTCTGGGCAGCCCAGTTACTCCCATAGACCTGACCTCCAGGATGGCCCCTAGGACAGGCCAGTCTGTCAGGTCCAAGATGACCCAGAGATCTATGTTTATAGGAAAGAGGATGCTATCACATTCCCCTTATGTTGCTTCCCTGGGCTGTTCCTCTCCACACCCCTGGCCATCTTACCTTCTGCAAGGTGTGGCGGGGCAGTTGGCTGCACTGGCCAAAGACAGGCCCATGGTCCTTGGTTGTGAGCTGCTCCAATTGGGCACGGAGCTCCTGTTCCTCTTCGGGGACCACACGGTATGTGCCCACCTGGGCAGAAGAGAGTTAAGAAGAAGTGGGAACATTCCCCCCAGCATCTTGACTAATCAGGGAAATGGGCCTTCTCAGAAACTATACAAGTGCTTTCGCTCAAGGTCATTGTTACGACTCCCACTATGCAGGGGTCAGGGCCAATGGAGAGGTTGTAGGGGTGTGTGCCTATAATGCTGGGCAGAGAAGGTAATAGAGAAGTAGGGAAGAAGGGAGAGAGAGAAAGGGGGAAAGGTTGGGAAAGGAGAGCTTCAGGGTACAGGGTACTCACCCCCTCTGACATACTGTCTCTGGAAGACTCTTAAGTCCTTGGGTAAAGAAGTGCCTGCTTCCTCTGTCCTGGCCTCTCTAGGTGTCCCCTTCCCTAGGAGAAGAAGTCAGGGCTGCAGTGGTTAGAGAAACCATTCTGCTATTGTCTCAGAATTGTGGGTCCCAAACTTTGAATTGCATTGGAATCACCTAGGGCATCTGTTAGAAATGGAGGTCCCTGGGCCATGATTCTGACTCTGGAGATCTGGCCTAGGCCCCAGGAATCTGCCATTGGAAGCACCCCTGGGTGGCTCAGAAAAAGATGACTTTTGGACTACAAAAACCAAAAAATCAAAGCAGTATTTTGGGGAACTACTGCTTTGAGAAGGGGCACACACCAACAAGTACCTCAGTCCTCAGCTATTAAGATGAGTAGGCCCAGCCAGGAATATACTAGAGTTGGACTCCATTCTCATTTACTTGATTACTATAGGATAAGGCAATCCCTCCTCCCTTCTATGGCCATCCTTCCCCACCCCAAAAAGACTACCTCAGAAACGTCCCAGCCTGGTGGATGACCCTTTCCCCTGTGTATTCATTCTTGGGAAGGGTGATGACCAGTTACATAATCATAATACTGCATGTGTGTTCTGTGCTTTGTGATGCACTAAATATTTTCAGATCATTATCTCAGAGCCAGGGCTGGCATGATTCCCATTTTATATGGGAGGAAATAGGGCCGGGAGAATAAATGACTGGTTCAAGGTAACAGCCAAAAATAGCCAGGGATGAGGACTCAAACCCAAGTTGTGACTTCCTGTCAGTACCTAGAGGAAGACTGGTGCAGCTCAAAAGTCAGATTTGGGTTCAAATTCTGCCTCTTCCACTTGTAGGCTGTTGTTATTTAACCCAATTCCTCGTTGTCTTCTATAAAATGGGATGGAAGGGTTATGAGATGTAACTAAATAATATATATGTGAGTAGTGCTTGGCCCCTGGAACAAATGGCATCCACAGCCTACATGATAGCCTGTTTCTCCACTGGGTGTTTTTGGAGACAGTTCTTCTGTTTCCAGGTTTCCTTGCCTCCCACCTAAAAGCCCCAGTGCCTTCAATGACTCTCCCTTCACCATCTCCTGCCTTCGACCAGGTTGCTTTGGTCAGTTTGGTCACCTAGTCATAGCTAGTAAGTCACAGAACTGAGACATGAACCTGTGCCTACCTGACACCAAGTCTGTTTTGACACCTAAAGCCAAGACATCTATAGGCAAACTCCCTAGAAGAGCTGGTGTCATAGAAACCTTGAATGCCAGGGAGACGTGGGTTTGAAACAGGCTTTGCCATTTGCCACCTGTAAGACCCTAGTAAGTTATTTAACCTTTCTGGACCTCACCTGCAAATTGAAAATAATAACAGTACCTACCAAAAAGAATTGTCATGAAGACCATATGATTTGTGGAATTATTATTGTGCCTGGCACAACGTCTTGCTATACAACCTAGTTCCCCTTCCCTTTTTTAGCACCAAGTTTATCCTTACCCTAACTTGCACAAAGAGACTTGGAGGATCCCAGGGAATATCTAAGGTTCTCCTATCACTTCCCCTCCCAGTATAGCCCCAGCAAGGACAGGGAAGTTCTGGGGTTGTGATCCATCCACAGGACCCAAATCTACGCCATCTTCCTGGCCAGCATATGTCCAGATACGTGGGCATAGAGGCAGACAGACTGGAATGGTGCTGTGCTATCTTATCACTTGGGCTTTGTTGGAACAGGAGTGGAGAGGCTAACAGAACTGTCCCTTGGAGCTTAGACAGGAGTGACAGTGTGGCTGGACAACCCCAGCCAGTTAAGCAGACCATTGGAAAAGGATCCTAGATCTTTAAATGTCTAGGTTAAAGTCAGTTCAGTAACTCTTTTCTAAATATGCTCAAGCCATTAACTTTGATTTTTAAAAATATGGACTTACAAACTATATACAATAAAAAAAAAATGCCTACCCCTCACACCACTTCCATGCTATTCCCTGTCATCTGGAGCTTCCAGTTAAAATACAGAATGCCCACTTAAATGTGAATTTCAGAGGAACAACAAACACTTTTTTAGCATAATTTTGCATGGGTCACATTTAATTGAGTATCCTATGTGTTTATTTGCTAGATCTGCCTTTAGATTGGTTTGGCTCAACTTGGAGAATGGTCCATTGTTTTACAGGCAGCCTGGGTTGTGGTCTCCCCACCCCTTAACTCCTCACCCCAGTCCTGGGCTCCCTGGTCCAGCTAGGCCCTTGGTATCAACTTACCGACCAGGTCAGCAGCTCCTCCTTAGGGCCACCTGGTACCTGGATTGTCCTGGAACTCTGAAGGTAGGCTCCACTGGAGGCGTGGTCCAGTCAGCAGGTTGGGATTAGTGTGTCACAAGGAACTTCTTACCGCCCAGTTTCTGTTAAATCAGGCTCACAGGAGGCCCAGAGTCGGGCAAGGGAAGAGCTGGGGGGAGAGGGGAGAGGCCTGGGTCTGGCTGGAGATGCATCAAAGCCCTCCTTTGTATTCTCCTGCTCAGCCATGTGGAAGCTGGGCTGTGGGGCTGGGATCTGGGCCAACCTTGTTCCCTCTTCTCTGCCTTCTCCTTCCTCAAGATCCCAGGGGGGTTGAGAGAGCACCCCCAGCATAAGACATGCAAAGAGATGAAGGGAAACGGTAAATGTAATTACAGATGTAATGGCAGCTCTGACAAACCCAGGTTTGTTGCCCACCCTCTCCCCCAGCCAACAGGGGGGGTAGTTCTTGCCTCCACAGTGAGTGTGGTCAGCTGGGAAATTTAGCTGGTGAAGGCCAAACAGGGAGAGGACAGGACAGGCAGACCCACCTTATTCTTCTTTTTTTTTGAGACAGAGTCTTATTCTGTTGCCCAGACTCATCAGCCTAGCTCACAGCAACCACAGACTTCTGGGTTCAAGTGATCCTCCTGCCTCAGCCTCCCAAGTAGCTGAGACTACAGGCACCTGCCACAACTCCTGGCTAATTTTTATTTATTTATTTATTTATTTACTTATTTGTTTTTGAGACTGAGTCTCACTCTGTTGCCCTGGGTAGAGTTTCATGTTGTTATACAAATTCCTTTGTAACAGTGATCTTCTTGCCTCAGTTTCCCAAGTAGCTGGGACTACAGGTGTCAGCCACAATACCTGGTTAATTTTTCCTATTTTTAGTAGAGACAGGGATTTCACTTTTGCTTAGGCTGGTATTGAACTCCTGAGCTTAAGTAATCCATCTGCCCTGGCCTCTCAGTGTGCTAGGATTACAGGCATGAGCCACAGTACCCAGCCAATTTTTCTTTTTTCTTTTTTTTTTTTTTTTGAGACAGAGCCTCAAGCTGTCCCCCTGCGTAGAGTGCTGTGGCATTACAGCTCACAGCAACCTCCAACTCCTGGGCTCAAGCGAGTCTCCTGCCTCCGCCTCCCAAGTAGCTGGGACCACAGGCGCCCGCCACAACGCCCGGCTATTTTTTGGTTGCAGCCATCATTGTTTGGCGGGTCCGGGCTGGGGATTCGAACCCACCACCTTAGGTGTACGTGGCTGGCACCTTAGCCGGTTGAGCTATAGGCGCCGAGCCAGGGAAACTTTTTCTTTTCTTTCCTTTTTTTTTGAGAAAAAAGTCTCACTGGCTGGACACGGTGGCTCATACCTGTAATCCTAGCACTCTGGGAAGCCAAGGCAGGTAGATTGCCTGAGCTCATAGGTTCAAGACCAGCTTGAGCTAGAGTGAGACCCCATCTCTAAAAATAGCTGGGCATTGTGGCAGATGCCTATAGTCCCAGGTACTTGGGAGGCTGAGGCAAGGGAATTGCTTAAACCCAAAAGTTTGAGGTTGCTGTGAGCTGTGACACCACAGCACTCTACCAATGGCAACAAAGTGAAACTCTGTCTCAAAATATAAAATAAAATAGTCTCACACTGTGCCCTGGGTAGAGTGCCATGGTGTCATAGCTTAGAGCAACCTCAAACTCTTGGGCTCAAACACCCCTTGCCTTAGCCTCCCCGGTAGCTGGGACGACAGGTGCCTGCCACAATGTCTGGCTAGTTTTTTTTTTTATTTTTAGTAGAGACACGGGGGTCTTGCTTTAGCTCAGGCTAGTCTTGAACTCCTGAGCATGAGTGATTCATGTCTCAGCCCCCAAGAGTGCTATGCTGACTCTAATTAAAATGGATGCAGTGGATCTCACCTTTAATCCTGGCACTCTGGGAGGCTGAGGCAGGATGATTACCAGAGTTCAGGAGCTCAAGACCAGCCTAAACTAGAGCAAGACCCTGTATTTAGAAAAAATAGAAAAATTAGCCAGGTGTGGTAGCACTTGCCACCATAGTCACAGCTACCCGGGAAACTGAAGCAAGAGTATTGCTTGAGCCTAGGTGTTCCAGGTTGTGGTAAGCTATGATGATGCCACTGTACTCTACTTGGAGTGACAGAGGTAGACTGTCTCAACAACCCTCCCAAATGAAATCCTTTACCCTGTCTTTTCCTTTACCCCATATTATTTTTTCTTTTTCCACAGTAATCATCACCTTCTAACATTCTTCTTATTCAATGTTTGTGGTTTCTTGTCTATTTCCCCACAATAGAATGTAAACTCTACAAAGGGTAAGGATCTTTGTTTTGTTCATTGATGTAGACTGAACACCTAGTGCCTAGTAGGTGCTCAATAAATATTTGCTAAATAAAAGAATGGAGAGATATACAAACTGGTAACAGTTATTATCCCCAGGGAAGAGAACTGAAATATTGGAGATAAGTATGAGAAGGACACTTACCTTTCAGCACACACCTTTCTACCTTGTTAACTGGTAAAATTTTAATTAATTTTAGCCCTACTAATAGTGTGCTAGAACGAGAAGAAAAAACTTGGATCAACCCCCTTCACCTGATATATGATGATCTGGGTACAGAGACGTTTGGTAACTTTAGACAGCCAAGATTTAAACCCACATCTACTAACTCTGGAGCCCTAGCTCTTCACCATTGCACCATAGGCCTCTGACTTGGGGCTCTGATCTGCCAAATTAATGTAATGTGACAGGAATGCTAAACTGAGTTTGTTTCTGAGATTGTGGTTTGCCTCAGTCTGACCTTCCCAGTACAATGTACTCCAAGGTCACAATTCTTTTGATATACAAGCTTTTGGCTGCACTATGAAAATCTTAACATAAATGGGAACACTGGGCTTGGAGATTCTTTTACAAGAACTTTCACTCTTAAAACAAAGTTGTAATCTCAGTCCCTTCATAGCTGGAAATAAAATCCTAAACCTTATAGATAAAGACACCTGTATTTCTTCTTCCAAAGTGTCAAGGGGTCTGAATGAGATGCAGGGTGTTTGGGAGTGAGGGAAAAATGTGAGGGCACTTGGGCTGGTCAAAAGGTAATGGGAGTATTCCCCGGAGTTATTAATGATGGGCTGCTGGGATTCCTGAGCAGGGCTGAATGGTGGGAAGCCTTCCGGGGCCGGACCAGGTGGCAAGCCCGCCGCTGTTGCTGTAGCCAGTAGAGCATCTCCACCTTGTCGTGCTTCATTTTATCCAGGTAGCGCCGCCCTTTGAAGATCACCGGCTCACCAAAAATCAACTCAATATCCTCAAGGAGGGAAACCAAAGAAGATTCCACTAAATTGAGCTTCTTGTGGAGATGGTTTCGGATGTAATTCTCCTCCAGGGGGTGACCCAGGCCTGAGTGAGTCTTTTGGAAGAAACGGTTGGGGTTGGAGGCTTGCCGTTCAAACCACTCCAGTCTCCCCAGCAACATCTCCCGCAGCTGAATGGGCTTCAGGACCCGCTCCCAGGAACTCACCAAGACAGGTAATTGTCTCAGACGGGCATTGGAGCTATACTTGATGGCCATGTCTAGCCGGTCCTGGTCAGGGATCTCAAGCATGGACCACAGTCGTTCCAGACGCTTCTGTAAGGCCAAGACTTTGTGGGGTTCTCCCAGGAGATGGGTCTTCCCAGCTCCTAGCCTGTGCTCCAACACTGTGTTCCAGTCCCACTCTCCTGGCACAAAGTCTGGCTCTTCATATTCTAACAAGGGTGGAGGGTGCTGAATCTCTAAGAATTCTTTGGCAGGGGGCTCTATCACCACAGGAACTTCTTCTTCATACATATGGAAGATGACATGGAGGAAATCTGTCTCATGGTTGTTGAGGTACTTTAAGTAGTCATCCATAGATAAGGTGGTATTCCACCAGTTCATCCATGAGGCCTTGTTTGACCGCTTCTCCCAGACTTTGCTGGTTCGGGGTGATGTGAAGGAGGGAGCCCTCTCAGCATTGGCCTGTGAAGTATCCACCCTCTGTGAATAAAGTCTAGCCAACTCATGGTTGATGACTCGAGAGTGTTTTTCACCACTTAGAAAGGTTGAGGACAGGAAGGTTGACCAGTCTTTATCTGCTGCTTTCTCAATCAGGGGCCCCTGGTCAAAACAGAAGTGGTCTGTAGAGACACGGCTTATCAACTCCTTGTAGACTTCCCGGACACTATTGCCAACAAAGCTATCAATATCCATTTCTTCCACGACCTTGGCATCCAGTTCATCAGCCAAGTGGTTGTACAAGAGTCCAGCTGGCTCAACGTGGAAAGAATCCAAGAAGCTTCTATCAGAGAACTGCACAGCAGCTGCCTGCACCACAACCTCATTTCTTAGCTTCAAAGTAATGGTCACTGGCTGCGGTGGAAGTGGAGAGGATTTGGGATGTTGGAGGTCCCACTTTCCACAGGCTTCTTCCTCCTGGAGATTCTTCAACATCCTTTGCAGTTCCTGCACACGATACCCTGCAGCTGGGCGGTAGGTCACAACTCCCAGGAGAGGGGGAAGACCTGAGTCCAGTGGTGAGTATCGAGTCCACTCTAATTTCACGACTTTCATCAACTTCTTCAGATCCTCAGCCACAATGTCCCCAGCCAGCTCTGGTTTGCTCTCTGCAGCCAAGACCAGCGGGGTTAAGGGACGAGGTGGGAGTGGAGGAAGACCCAACTCATCTGCCAGCTTCCAGCCCTCACGCAGAGAGGGCATGGACCGGCCTCTCCGGAGCTGGAAGTTGAGAGGTGTGGTGGGGAAAAGGGAAGCCTCGCTGGTGGGAGTCACAGAGGAGATAGGAGGTGACTCAATCTGTGATAAACTAATGTTAATTTCTCTCTTCTTTCCTACGGAGGGCAGCCAGCGGAGAGGCTTTCTCTTCTTCAGCCGGGGGATGGACTTCAATTCCTTCACTGGATCCAGTCCGGGCTCAGTGAAAAACCCTACTGGGCGGCTGAGTTGGACGAGGTAATTCAGATTGAGGCTAGAGCATGGCACTTGGGCAAAGCCAGTACTGTGAGGCCAGGAGATTGGGCACAGCTTGAAAACCCCAGCGGGGCAGACAGGACGCAGCTTATCCATGGCACCCTGGGCCTGTTCTATCTTCTGCAAGGCCAGAAAATCAGCGAGCAGGCAACGGTAGACTTCAGGACTGGTAAGGAAAAGTGTGCAGTCCCTGGCGAGACTGGCGGTCAGCCGGGTTAGGGTGGCTGATTCAGTGAAGACCCTTTTGGAGGTCGACATGGTCACCAGCAGATGCAGGTAGCGTAGGAAGAGCTGCTCACTGCTGATCAGAACGTAGGACTCGAGCCTCTTCCTCAGCTTCTGGTTGTTCTTGTTGCTCAGACTGAGTTCGGCAGGAGGCTCCTGCCAGCTGCACTTTAGCTCCTCCAGGATTACGTCGATGAGACGGAGTCGGCTCTCGGTAGGCACCCGCGCCGTTAGCCCACTGCTGGCCAGCAGCTTGGACACTTGGTGGCACAGCGACGCCGTTGTCAGCCTCGCCGGAAGGAGGGACTGCAGAACCCGGTCGCCCTGCGAGAGGCCCTTCTGAGCTTCTGAGGGCGTCGATCTGATGGTGAAGAGTGACAGCGGACGTAGCAACCGATGGTAAAACCGCTGGAGTTCAGACTCAGGCCTCTCACGCTCCATCTTGGAGCTGGCAGCCGCAGCAGTCGCCGCAGATGAAGCCAAGTGGTTACTAAGGCTACCAAGCTCTCGGCGTCCCGTGTGCGCCTGCGCGAGCCAGGCCCACTCCCGCCCCCCGCGGTGGACGTTGAGCGACAGGCCTCGGGTGCGCACGCACTAGGAGGTGGGGCAAAGGTGGCCTCCGCGGCTCCGCCTTCCACGACGCAGCTTTGGGTGGGAACTTCTGGGCCAGAGCTGGCGGACTCCTCTGACCCGCGTCTGAGTCCGCCATGGCTTCGGACTCAGGGGATCGCGGGACTCTCTGCACGGTGAGGGGCGAGGCTTCGGGTGGCGCCCCGTCAGGCAGAGAACCTCGGCTACTGGGGACACTGTCTTCTCGGGGAGAAGGACAGGACTGGGCACCTGGGGCGGGGCCTGGGACTACGGGGTGAAACTAGGGTGCCAAGGTAGCGGGGCCCCTGGCATGAGTGCTGGGGGGTGATCCTGGAATGATCATGAGTGATAAGAAGGCGCTCGTAGAGGGGTCACGTGGGGTGTGTCCCTAGGCGTTTGGGGTGGTCATAGGGAAATTGGTGAAACAGGATCCCTCCAAACCGGTACCCAGCCCTCATGGGCCTGTCCTTGCCGGTCTTGCAGCTGGAGTTCGCGGTGCAGATGACCTGTCAGAGCTGTGTGGACGTGGTGCGCAAGTCTCTGCAAGGGGTGGCAGGTAAGAGCTATGTAAATTTTTCTGCATACAACCCGGAGGACCCTAGGAGGAACCAAAGTTTTTTTGTTTGTTTGTTTTGTTTGTGTGACATAGGGTCTCAGTCTGTAGCCCCGGGTAGAGTGCCTTGGAGTCATCATAGCTCATAGCAACCTTGATCTCTTGGACTCGAGAGATCATCCTCTTGCCTCAGCCTCCCAAGCAGCTAGGACTACAGGTGCCCTCTGTCATTCCCAGCTAGTTTTTCTATTTTAGTAGAAATTTGGACTCTCTCTTGTTCAGGCTAGTCTCAAACTCTTGAGCTCAAGGGATCCACCTGCCTTGGCCTCCCAGGGTGCTAGGATTACAGGCATGAGCCACAGCACCTGGCCCAGACAAATAGCTTAAGTAAGCCAACCTGATTCCCATTTTATGGACATGGAAACCCAGAAAGTGGAAGGAATGTTCTGAATCACACGCAGACCCACAGGAAGAGGCTAGAGTACAGTTCTGGAGCTTGCCTCTGCTGGCCCTACCTACCCCTCTTGCTGTCCTGAGCCTCAGGTGTCCTGGAGAGTGAGGAGCTAGGCTTGAGTGTAGCCCCTCTTACAGAGTGAATGCCCTGGAAAACAGGCAGATCTTGTTTGGGAAACTGCATGATCTTGACAAAACAAACAACAGCCTTGACCCTGTGCCATCCTGGGTAGCTTCTGGCTCTTAAAAGGCCAACTGGTCCAGGGATGATCTGGCACAATCAGAAAGAGCTGGGAAAGCATAGTGCTGGGAACTGGCTCCCTTTGATTCTGTTAAATGTTCATCCAGTCATCTGGCAGGTATGGACTAGACCCTGGGGGCTTTCTTGGGAGAAGAGTTCACAGGGGTATCAGGCACAGTCCCTGCACTCAGATAAAAATGGGCATGCAAATGTTGCCTGGGTAACATTCAGAACACTTCATAGAACAGCAGTCTGAGAGGGAAAGAGATGAAATGGGTTCTGAAACTGGACTGTAGGCTGGCAATGTGTACAGTGATTAGAGTATGAGCTCTCAGGTCAGACTTGTTTGGATCCAAATCCCCTTTTTGCCACTCAATGGCACTGACTTCATGCATGTGACTTTTTGTGCCTCTGTTTTCTTCTGTGTTTAAATGGAGATGATAATAGAAACTACCTGGGAGGATCGTCATGAAGAGTAAATTAGTTAATACAGGTAAAGCATCTTAGCAAAGTCTTTGGGCCAGGCGCAGTGGCTCACACATGTTATCCTAGCACTCTGTGAGGCTGAGGTGGGTGAATTGCTTGAGCTCACAAGTTCGAGACCAACCTGAGCAAAAGTGAGACCCTATCTCTACTAAAAATAGAAAAACTGAGGCAAGAGATCGCTTGAGTCCAAGAGTTGGAGGTTGCTTTGAGCTATGATGCCATAACACTCTACGCAGAGTGACAGCTTGAGACTCTGTCTCAAAACATAAAAAGAGGGTGGTGCCTGTAGCTTAAGCGGCTAAGCACCAGCCACATACACCAAAGCTGGCATGTTTAAATCTGGCCTGGGCCTGCCAAACAATGACAACTACAACCAAAAAATAATTGGGCGTTATGGTGGGTGCCTGTAGTCCCAGCTGCTCGGGAGGCTGAGGCAAGAGAATTGCTTAAGACCAGGAGTTGAGGTTGCTGTGAGCTGTGACTCCATGGCACTCTACCCAGGGTGATAGCTTGAGGCTCTGTCTCAAAAACTAAATAAATAAATAAAAAGAAAGAAAAGCCTTTGGCATGTAATAACAGCCCAGTAATTCTTAGGGAATTATGAGAGGAAGGGCTTACAGGTGTTGATCTGGATGGAGGGAGGCTTGAGGGGACAGATCTTTTTTGTTGTTGTTGCTTTTTGTTTTTTTTTGTTTGTTTGTTTTTGAGACAGAGTCTCACTGTCACCCTGGGTAGAGTGTTGTGGCATCACAGCTCAGAGCAACCTCAAACTCTTGGGCTTAAGCAATTCTCTTGCCTCAGCCTCCCAAGTAGCTGAGACTACAGACACCCGCCATAATGCCCGGCTATTTTCTGTTGCTGTTGTCATTGTTGCTTAGCTGGCCCAGGCTGGGTTCGAACCCACCAGCCTGGGTGTCTGTGACTGGCACTATAACCACTGCGCTATGGGGTGCCAGACCGAGGGGACAGATCTTGAAGCTCAGCTTGCTCAGACTGTGTATTTTGGGGATAAGGTTCTGATGGAGACTGAGCCATTCCACTGAGTGTTCTGGCCAAAGCTTTTCCAGGATATGGGACTATCCACTTCCTAGAAAACATTCTTGCTGGGAGAACACACAGTTGGACTTTCTGTTGGACTCAGGAAAGTTTATAGCCCTTACCAGGGCTCTTGGACACCAGAAAAAGACTTCTAGTGACTCTTGTGTTTTCTGCTCTGGGTAGCTAGAACCAGGTTTCTCATGGACTGGGTGGGAAGTTGTAGTTTCCCCGGAATGCACAGCAACAGAGTTGCCCTCTCCAGGAGGCCTGAGGCCTTGGGAAAGCCAGTTTTGCACTCGGTGCAGGGGGAAGTGGGAGGATCTTCCAGTTCAGGTTTCACCCCCTTGAATCCTTCCTTATCAGGTGTTCCCTGAGGCCTTCTCTTTTCTCCCTTACTGGGCTCTGAGCTAACCATGGGCTGGGCTGGCCTGGCCACACTCTGAGGTTCACCAGCTAAACTTAATTGCTGTTTAACTGGTGAACCAGGCTTCTTGGTTCAGACTCTTTGTCAAGAATGTATGCGATGGGGCAGTGCCTGTGGCTCAGTAGGTAGGGCACCGGCCCCATATACCGAGGGTGGCAGGTTTGAACACAGCCCCGGCCAAACTGCAACAATAAAATAGCCAGGTATTGTGGCAGGCACCTATAGTCCCAGCTACTCGGGAGGCTGAGGCTAGAGAATTGCCTAAGCCCAGGAGTTGGAGGTTGCTGTAGCTGTGATGCCATGGCACTCTACCAAAGTGAGACCCTGTCTCTAAAAAAAAAAAAAGAAAAAAAAATAATATAAGCTATGCTGGTCATGGTGGCTCATGCCTGTAATCCTAGCACTCTGGCTGAATCGTCTGAGCTTACCTAGTCTCTACTAAAAATAGAAAAAACAGCCAGGTGTTGTGGTGGGTACCTGTAGTCCCAGCTACTGGGGAGGTTGAGGCAAAAAGATCACTTGAGTCCAAGGGTTTGAGGTTTCTATGAGCTATGATGCCATGGGACTCTCCCCAGAGTGAGACTGTGCCAACAACAACAACAAAGAAAAGCAGGAGGTACATAATTACAAGAAGTTTCCCACTTGGGACCCTCTCACTTCAAGAGAAGATAATCAGCTTTCCTTGGGAAGCCTCAGAATCTAGGAACTCACCTATGCTGAGGTCAGTACCTCAGGAAGTCCCATCTACTGTGTGTCCAGAACATATTCAGGCCTCCACACTAATCCAAGCCACCTCTCTCTGACCCATACAAGAACCTCATCTGTCAGTTTCCTGTGGCCTCTTTTGTGCTTGCCCCCCAATAGCTTTTCCACGCCAGAGCGGTTTTTAAAATCATATGTCAGGTAGTGTGGTGTGGAAGTTACACGAGACTCTCCGTGAGCATGTGTGAGGGTCATCCTGTAGGCTTGTGCACACAGGGCTGCCTTCAGGGCTTTCAAGTGCAATGAGGACTCCACAGGCACTTTTTTGACACACTGACTTTTGAAGGTGATCCTTGTTGACCACATGGAACTCCTGCCTTCACAGAGCTGGCTGCCTAGGGGGTAACATGGAGGAGTTCCTTGAGAAGTGGGAGCTACTACAGGATGACAAGGGGTATGGTCCTTACAAGCATGGGGGCTAGGGCAGAACGTCTGGGTTAAGTGCTTGGGCTCAGGATCTAGGCTGCCTAGAGTGAATTCTGGTTCTACAACTTACTGCAACATGACTTTGAGCATGTTCTTTAATCACTCTGTGCATCAGTTTTATCTGTAAAATAGGGAAAATAGTACCTACCTCACAAGGTTACTATGAGTATCATGTAAGTTAATCCAGGCTGGCTCACAGTGTATGTCTCATAAGTGTTGGCTCCTGCTGAAGGCGAGTGCCCCTCCCCATTCTTACTGTGTGCACCACATACTGAGTATAATTCACACACCATAGCATTCACCCACATAAGGTGGACAATTCAAGTGTTTTTAGTATGTTTTTAGTATATTCACTGAGTTATGTGACCATCTTTCCACTGTCAGTTTTACATTTCTTTTTTTGTAGAGACAGAGTCTCACTTTATCACCCTCAGTAGAGTGCCATGACATCACACAGCTCACAGCAACCTCCAACCCCTGCGCTTAGATGATTTTCTTCTCTTAGCTTCCCAAGTAGCTGGGACTACAGGTGCCCACCACAATGCCCGGCTATTTTTTTTAGTTGCAGTTTGGCCAGGGTCGGGTTTGAACCTGCCACCCTCAGGATATGGGGCTGGTGCCCTACCCACCGAGCCACAGGTGTGGCCCTCAGTTTTATATTTTTATCATTTCATAAAGTAATTCTGTATTCATTAGCTTTCACCTTCCTATTTTCCTACCTCCACTCTATAATCTATTTTCTGTCTCTATAAATTTACCTATTCTGGACATTTCATATAAATGGTATTGTGTAACACACATGGTCTTTGTAGCATAACATTTCAAGTCCATGCTGTTATGTGTATCAGTGCTGTGTTCCTCTTTGTTGGTATTCGGCAACACATATAGCTCCTATAGCACGTTTTGTTTATCTGTTCATCAGTTTTTGGGCATTCAGGCTGTTTTTAACTTTTGGCTATTGTGAATAACACTATGGATAGTCCCCCTTTTTTCTGTGTTTTCTATGTTGCCCAGGCTGGTGTTGAACTTGTGGCCACAAGTGATCCTCCCACCTCAGCCTCCTAAAGTGTTGAGATTACAGGCATGTGCTACACCATGCCCAGCCTAGATAGCTCACTTTTTTTTTTTTGAGACAGGAGCCTCAAGCTGTCCCCCTGGGTAGAGTGCCGTGGCATCTCAGCTCATAGCAACCTACAACTCCTGGGCTCAAGCAAGTCTCCTGCCTCTGTCTCCCAAGTAGCTGGGACCACAGGCGCCCCCCACAACACCCGGCTATTTTTTGGTTGCAGCCGACATTGTTGTTTGGCGAGTCCGGGCTGGATTCGAATCCGCTACCTTGGGTGTACGTGGCTGGCGCCTTAGCCACTTGAGCCACAGGCGCTGAGCCGATAGCTCACTTTTATAAAAACATTTTTTAAAGATGCCTGGCATGTATAAGGACTTATAAAAGTCCTGGGGAGCAAAGTGACTTTGTCACCACTGGATATGTAAGGCAACAGAGAGCGTAAGAGGCTTATTCAAGGTTACATGCCCAGAAGGCAGCTTCCATGCTGTCCTCTTGCCATGGGGAGTTTGGTGGAAATGGGAATGGAATATTGCCAGCTATTTTTTTCCTGCTGCCAGTACAAGGTGCCAGCCCCCTTCTGCCCTCTGCCTTCTCTTTTCCTAGGTGTCCAGGGTGTGGAAGTACATTTGGAGAACCAGATGGTCTTGGTGCAGACCACCCTGCCCAGCCAGGAGGTGCAGGCCCTGCTGGAAGGCACAGGGCGGCAGGCAGTACTCAAGGGCATGGGTGGCAGCCAATTACGTAAGTGACCACTGTGACCTAGGCTCTGACCTTTCTGAGAGGGAGGTGACCAGAACTGGTACAAACCTAACCATGGGATTCTTGGGCTCTGGGTTGGAATGGCTTTGGGGAAGGCATAGAAGTTCTGTGAGACCCTTTCCAAGGCCCTTTCCAAGCTGATAAAGGGGTAGGTGGGGGAGTGGCAAGCCAGCCCAAGTGTCTAATACCTTTCAGATAATCTAGGGGCAGCAGTGGCCATTTTAGGAGGACCTGGCACCGTGCAGGGAGTAGTGCGCTTCCTACAGCTGACTCCTGAGCGCTGTCTCATCGAGGGCACCATTGATGGCCTGGAGCCTGGGCTGCACGGACTCCACGTCCATCAGTATGGGGACCTCACACAGAACTGCAACAGGTACGTTGTCGGAACTCTACTTTGGAGCGTCTTCAGCCTCACATTTTCCCCCTTGGTTCTTATAAATATTCTGTGACGCCCATACACACAGGCCCAATCTACAGATGAGGAAACTAAGGCTGAAAGAGGTGAAATGACTTGTCAAAATCCCAGAGCATGTAAAAGGTAGAGTTGGGATCTGAATTAAGATCTTTGGAGGCTAAGGCAAGAAAATCTTTTAAGCCCAAGAGTTGGAGGTTGCTCTGAGCTATGGCATCATGGCACTTTACCCAGGGCAACATGGTGAGACTGTCTGATTAAAAAAAAAAAAAATCTGACCTTGAGGCCAGGTGCAGTAGTTCACGCCTATAATCCCAGCCCTCTGAGAGTCTGAGGAGGGTAGATTGCCTAAGCTCATGAGTTTAAGACCAGCCTAAACAAGAATGAGACATCATCTCTATTAGAAATAGAAAAACTGGGCTCAGCACCTATAGCGCAGCAGCTAGGGCATTAGCCACATATGCTAGAGCTGGCAGGTTCAAACCCAACCTGGCCCTGCCAAACAACAATGACAACTACAACCAAAAAATAGCTGGGCATTATGGTGAGCACCTGCAGTCCTAGCTACTTGGGAGGCTGAGGCAAGAGAATCACTTAGGCCTAAGAGTTTGAGGTTGCTGTGAACTATGACACCATGGCACTAGCCCAAGCACTCTAGCTTGGGCAGGTGTCCTCAAACTAAGGCCCATGGGTCACATGTGGCTCACCGAGGACAGTTATTCAGCCCGCTGGGGGTGTTTTTGCCCCCAATGCCTGTCCTGCTTAGCAGCCAACTCCTCCTGGGGCCTGCAGTCTGGCCCTCCCAATGGTCTGAGGGACAGTGAACTGGCCCCCTGTTTAGAAACTTTGAGGACCCCTGTGCCTGGGCAACAGAGAGACACTATCTCAAAAAAAAAAAGAAAAAAGAAAGAAAGAAAAAGATCTGATCTTGAAGCTCCTGCTTGGAACTACCTCACTGCCTCTGAGACAGAAGGGGAGACCTGGGAAGAGGGAGAGAAGGGTCCCCGTGCTCTGTTGTTTATTGTGCTGAGGGTTAATGAGCTCTTTACTTATCTGTGTCTTCCCTAGACCAGCAGCTTACTGAGGAAAGGACCTAAGTCCAGTGCCTTCTACCTAAAGCCCAGCACAGAGTAGGCCTGTTTGCTGAATGAATGAATGAAAGAAACAAATGTAGGAAAGAGGGCAACCACCTGTCTGTAAGCTACTTTATTGCCCACCTGCTACTTTTCTTTCTTAGCTGTGGGGACCACTTTAACCCTGATGGAGCATCTCACGGGGGCCCTCAGGACTCCGACCGGGTAAGTGTTGGTCTAGGCTTGCACTCAGGCTGAGAAAGAACCTGCAGCCTCAGAGGCAGGGCAGGCAGTTCTCAGGCCTTACAGTGTGATTCCTTTTTGGTGAGGTCCTGTCCTCCCACTTTATTCTATTTAGTTTGAGAATTTTTTTTTTTTTTTAGACAGAGCCTCAAGCTATCGCCCTGAGTAGAGTGCCATGGCGTCACAGCTCACAACAACCTCCAACTCCTGGGTTTAAGTGATTCTCTTGCCTCAGCCTCTTGAATAGCTGGGACTGCAGGCGCCACCCACAACATCCAGCTATTTTTTGGTTGTAGTTATCATTGTTTTTTTTTTTTTAAAAGAAATGAAATAATTTTATTTGCAACAATGTGGCGGGAACTGGAGAGCATTATCTTAAGTGAAGTCTCTGGCTCGGCGCCTGTGGCTCAAGTGGCTAAGGCGCCAGCCACATACACTAAGGTGGGTGGTTCGAATCCCCAGCCTGGGCCCTCCAAACAACAGTGATGGCTGCAACCAAAAAGTGGCCAGGCGTTGTGGCGGGCGCCTGTGGTCCCAGCTACTTGGGAGGCTGAGGCAGGAGACTCTCTTGAGCCCAGGAGTTGGAGGTTGCTGTGAGCGTGATGCCATGGCACTCTACCCAGGGGGATAGCTTGAGGCTCTGTCTCAAAAAAAAAAAAAATTAAGTGAAGTCTCTCAGGAAAGGAAAAACAAAGGCTGTATATTCTCACCAGTAAGTGGAAGCTACTAGGTAGGTATATGTGGACACAAAGTGATATGAAGGACATGAGACACCCGGAAGGAGGCACAGTGGGAGGGTAGGTGTGATATAAAAAGTTAACTGTTGGGGGCTCGGCGCCTGTGGCTCAAGTGGCTAAGGCGCCAGCCACGTACACCCAAGGTAGCGGATTCGAATCCAGCCCGGACCCGCCAAACAACAATGACGGCTGCAAGCAAAAAATAGTCAGGCGTTGTGGCAGGCGCCTGTGGTCCCAGCTACTTGGGAGGCTAAGGCAGGAGACTCGCTTGAGCCCAGGAGTTGGAGGTTGCTGTGAACTGAGATGCCACGGCACTCTACCCAGGGGACAGCTTGAGGTTCCTGTCTCAAAAAAAAAAAAAAAAAAGTTACCTGTTGGGTACAAAGAACATTCCTGATGATGGGCACATCAAAGGCCCTAACTTAAGCATTGCAAGATATCCATGTAACAAAAACATTGCTGGTACTTCCTTGATTAGTATTTAGATGTTAAACAATTAGTGTAAGGTTTTGGATAGTTGGAAAATTGCTTCTTGCAGCTCCAGTTTATACTACTGTACATGAGAATGTAAGTTTTCCAATTATCATTGCTATTTGGCAGGCCCAGGCTGGATTCGAACCTACCAGCTCTGGTGTATGTGGCTGGCGCCTTAGCCACTTGAGCTATAGGCGCCACCAAGTTTGGGAACATTTATTGACATTTTCTATGATCAGGAGCCAGGGCTGCCAAGGAGCTCACCTGGGAGCCTGCAATATGAGCCTGTTCCAGCCTGAGGGGCAGTGAGAGAAAGCTTCCTGGAGAAGGCAAAGGTGTGGAAGTTGGAAGTTTGACCTAAACTGGAAGGCTGGGCATGGTGGCTCACACCTGTAATCCCAGCATTCTAGGAGGTGAGGCAGGTGGATTGCCTGAGCTTAGAGGTTTGAGACCAGCCTGAGCAAGAGTGAGACCCTGTCTCTAAAAATAGCCAGACGTTGTGGTGGGAACCTATAGTCCCAGCTACTTGGGAGACTGAGGCAAGAGAATCACTTGAGCCCAAGAGTTTGAGGTTGCTGTGAGCTGTGATGACACAGCACTCTAATGGGGTGACATAGTGAGACTCTGTCTCAAAAAAAAAAAAATTCCTGCCAAAGACTGGCCTGCAGGATTTGGAATTGAACCTGCTTTATCTTTGTCAAAGTGGAGATTAGCTAATGTTAGAGCAGTGTTAAAGACCATCTATCACTAAACTCAGACCCTCCTTGCTGTCTTCTGAGCACCTTCCTTGCTGTCTCCTGAGTGGTTGGGAGGTGAATGGAGGATGCCTTTCCTCCCATGATTTGGTATTTCCTACTGCCCTGCCACACACCTGATGTCCTTTCCTCAGTGGAGATACAGTCCCAGGGCAGGTTCTGCCTCCTAATCCTAGGAAACTTCTGGCTTTTCTTTAGGCTTTTCTTTAGGCAGGTTCTGCCTCCTAATCCTTTAGGAAACTTCTGGCTTTTCTTTAGGTCCTCCCAGAACTCAAGATTGTTGCACAATTCATGTAACTGATTTTTTTGACTTCTGACAGCTGTCACAGGTCTAATTGGCAGAGGTTTTGCCTCCCCACCCTAGAAAAGTGATAGATGTCTCTATCAGCAGAGGGCCAGGCTTATGCTCCACCTATTAGTGATCAATGGCGGCAAACCAGATACCTCCACAATCAGCAATCTCAAACCACAAACCTGTGTTATCTCACCGTGGCTCTGGGGCAGGAGTCTGGTTGCTGCTGAGCTGGGTGCCTGTCCCTGAAGAGTTGCACAGGGCTGTAGTCATCACAGGCCTGGTCAGGGGATGATCTGCTCCCAAGCTTGTTGGTGCTGCTGCTGGCACTTCCACATCTTCCTGGCTGTTGGCCAGGGATCAGTCCTTTGCCATGTGGGGTAGAGAGATAAGAGTGGTCAGGTCCAGCTGAGGATACCTCTTAGGCAACTCCTGGGGGCATTAAATGGAAAGGAGTGTTTCTGAAGGGTAAGAGACCACCTGTGATCTATGTTTTCACCCTGAGTGCCACCTAGAGCAGACACTTGAGTTGCACCTAAGCCCTTCATATAGATGAGGAAGAACTGAATAAGAGCCCAGAGCCCAAGGCCACCATGAGGACAGCCAATTTCCTTTTGGGTTTTCATGCCTGTTTTTCCCACATAGAAAAGAATTCAATGTGGCAATTTACATCCAAGCCTACTTGTCCCTTGCTTATCTCCTAACTCTAAGGAGACATGCAAGGGACAAGATCAGGAGACTCTCCTGATCTCTAAGCCTCCTTTCCTCTCTCCCTGTCCCCCTCTAGTCCTTCCTCTTCATATTCTGTACTAGAGGGACTGCTGTGAAGCACAGCATAACCATGCCATGCCCCAGCCTGAAACCTGTTGGCTCCCCATTGCTTGAGCATACAGCTGGGCCCAGCTTCTTGGTGTGACATTCAAAGCTTCCCCTGACCCCTTGCACTTGCCTGTGTGCTGAGAGGAGAGACGGGAAGGGCTGCCTCTCCCTGACCCCATGTTCAGTTGTGCCTGTTCTCTTAGCTCAACCCCCAGTCGTTCTTCAAGGCCTCCTGGTCCCTGACCTTTCTGTTGTGAAAGTCCCTAACACAGGGTGTAACAAAAAGTATCAGGTGCAAGCAGCAGATGTCCCTCTGGAAAACAAGATAAAGCAGAAGTGGTGCTGCCTGCTGCTCATCAGCGCTGTCACACAGTGAAATGCCTTGTTCAGTGACTACCCCACACAGGCACTTATTATTACCCAGACTGTTAGATTGGGGACAATATATTTGCAAAGATGTGGGTTTCTGTGGCTCACCAGTAAGGTGCTGTCAGCCTTAAACATACCAACTATTATTCTCACCCTGTGTTTCATGATTGCTAGTCTGTTCCATATATGGCTGCCTACCATGTCATGTGTCTCTCGAAAGTGGTGACATACATACTCCTCCCCATGTCTACAGAGTGTGTCTGACTATTTTTTTTGCTTTGAGACAAGAGTTTCACTATATCGCCCCAGTAGAGTGCTGTGGTTTCACAGCTCACAGCAACCTCAAATTCTTGGGCTTAAGTGATTCTTTTGCCTCAGCCTCCCAAGTAGCTGGGACTACACACACCCGCCACAACACCTGGCTTATTTTTTTGTTGCAGCTGTCATTGTTGTTTAGCTGGCCTGGGCCAGGTTCAAACCCACCAGTCTCGGTGTATGTGGCTGGTGCCATAACCACTGTCCTATGGGTGATGAGCCTTGTCTGACATTTTTTATTACCTTCAAGGGAGGTGACCAGAGCCAGCTTCTGGGTAGCAAAACAGGCCCTTTGCCCCCTTGTGTTTCTTCTCTTGGTTCCTTGAGGCAAGGGATCAGGAAAATGATGCTGGCTGCCTTTGATAGTCAGGGGGGCCAGGCCTGGTGAGGTAAGCCTGTGGGAATTGAAGAAGCCCAGGGGTCACAGAGGGATAGGAGGCTGCAGAACTATGCTGACTGGAAGCTGGGAAGCAGAGTGGGCAGCAACTCCAGCAGGGAGGATCACACAGGAAGGGGGACTTTCCAGCACACTGTCTGACATTCAACCTAGGATTTCAGGTCCAGGAAGGGACTGTCCTGTTGCCTTCCTTGAGTCCTGGACAGTCCCTTAATCCTACAAGACTGTACTCATAAGAGGAAATTGGTACTTTTGGGAAGTGGAAAGAGGCATCCGATGCTGGGAAGTCCAAATACAGCAGCTTTGCTGCCACATGACCTCCCAACTCCCACCCCTTCTCTGGGTCTCATTCCAGCATCGCGGAGACCTGGGCAACGTCCGTGCTAATGCTGATGGTCGCGCCATCTTCAGGATAGAGGATGAGCAGCTGAAGGTAGATGGAAAAGAAAAGAAGATGGGGACCCTTCCTAATGGGTGGTCCACTATCTGAGGCTGTTGTCTTCCCTCAAAGGTGTGGGATGTGATTGGCCGCAGTCTGGTTATCGATGAGGGAGAAGATGACCTGGGCCAGGGTGACCATCCCTTGTCCAAGATCACGGGGAATTCTGGGGAGAGGTGAGCTCGAGCCCGTAGTGGGAGGCTGTGCTCTGCCAGCAATGCAAGCGGAGCCCTGGAGGGGCCCAACATGTACCCACTCTTGACCACATGTTCTAATGCAGGCTGGCCTGTGGCATCATCGCACGCTCTGCTGGCCTTTTCCAGAATCCCAAACAGATCTGCACCTGCGATGGCCTTACCATCTGGGAGGAGCGAGGCCGGCCCATTGCTGGCAAGGGCCGAAAAGAGTCATCACAAACCCCTGCCCACCTTTGAGTGTGGCCTCACCCCGGTTACTGTCCTTCCAGCCAAGCAAATTATACTTCCAGAGGTGTCAATGGGGATCTTTGTTGCCCAGTCCTTGGAGAATTAAGTACAGGATACATAGTGGTTGCTGCAATGTTCCCTCAGCAAATTAAAGTTTATTTTCTTATGGAACTTCTTGTTTCATGTCTGTCTCCGTGTCCTTTAATGGGGATGGGTGAACATGGTCTCCGCCTCTGCCCTCTGCATCCAGGCTCACCCTTAGTAAACCTGTATTTCTCACACATGTATGGAGGCCCCCTCTGTCTCCATGGGGTCACAGCAGAGGACCTCAACAGTCAAGTTTCTGTTTGTGGCCTGCTCTTCTTTGATCTCACTGGAGGTGACTGGAACCAAAATGGATACCTGACCCATGCTGGGCCATGCTTTCCCTGAGAAATCAGAGCAGATGCAGCATTAGTTTCTTCCCGTGGTCAGACTTGTAATGTGAGAATATGGGAACCTGGAGTAGTCCTTTTCTCCCCGCCTTGTTGCGAGTGTCAGGAAGAGCTGGTCTGTTGAGGAGGAACAAAGTGGAGGCATAGAGAGAACCCACCAGATGCTGGGGAATCCCATTTGCTCTGGGTCCCCCTTCAGGCCTTTCCTGAGGCCAGCTACCTCCTGCCCTGGGAATCAAGAGATACTCTTCTGTCCTCCCAATGTATACCCCCCTTAAAAAAAAATTAATCTTCCTTCAGTCCATTTCTTTTTCTCATAAGTAAAAGATTATTGATTAACTTAGTAAGTTAGGTGCTTACAAAGCCTGGTACACAGTAAGTTAGGGAGCATGACTGGGATTCTGAGGCCACATGGGGCCCTTGGAGGCAGCCCCAGCAAAGTTCCCCTCTTACGTGGATGGGGGCTGCTAACTAAGTCATATCAAGCTTCTACTTATCTATTCTGTCCTTTCACCCTACTCCCCACTGAACAGCTATCCCAGCCTTAACAAAACTGCTTTTATGACAGGGCGAGCTGTCAAACTATAAACTTTGTCCCTGTGGGGCCTGATTGGAACCAGGTAGGTGGTTTTACTGTCAGTTGGCCTTGGCTTTGAGGCCCCTGGCTCTTTGAACCCCCTTCAGGGCTGCTGGCTCCATTTCCAGCTCCAACCCTTGGACCCTGCTCTTTCCTGCCAAACCTTAGCTGGTTATTTTCCCGTTCCCCTTGTTTTCTGGAAGGCAAATCCTTTTATCATTTTGTTTTGTTTTGTTTTATTGAAATGGGGTCTCCTTCTGTCTCCTGGGCTAGAGTACAGTGGCATCATTGTAGCTCACAGCAGCCTCAAACTCCTGGTTCAAGTAATCTTCCTGACTCAGCCTCCCAAGTAACTTTGACTACAGGTGCATGCTACCACACCTGGCTAATTTTTCTTTTCTTCCTTTTTTAGACAAAATCTCAGTTTCTTGCCCCTGGTAGAGTGCTGTGGCATTGTAGCTCACAGCAACCTCAAACTTGGGCTCAAGGATCCTTTTGCCTCAGCCTCCCAAGTACCTGGGACTGTAGGTGCCCACCACAATGACCGACTAGTTTTTCTATTTTTAGTAGAGACAGGGGTCTCAATCTTGCTCAGGATGGTCTTCAGCTCATGAGCTCAAGTGATTCACCAACCTTGGCCTCTTGGAGTGTTGGGATTACAGGCATGAACCACTGGGCTCCACTCTAAATTCTTTAAGCCTGGACTATCTTTCCCTTGTTCTAAGTCATTGCAGAAACTCTTTCTGGATTCTGCCCATGGCCAATCTCTGACATCCTCTCACCTTCCTTCTGGGATTATAGCTGTGCCGAACTATCTGTGTGATTTTTAAAAAAAAAAATTTTTTTTTTTAATCAGAGCCTCAAGCTGTCGCCCTGGGTAGAGTGCTGTGGCATCACAGCTCACAGCAACCTCCAACTCCTGGGCTCAATTGAGTCTCCTGCCTCCATCTCCCAAGTAGCTAGGACTACAGGCACCCACCACAACACCTGGCCATTTTTTGGTTGCAGCCATCATTGTTTGGCGAGGCTGGGCTGGATTCGAACTCACCAGCTCAGGTGTATGTGGCTGGCTCCTTCGCCGCTTGAGCCACAGGCACTGAGCCCAAAGTTTAATTTTAAATGACAGAATAGTGCTCAAACATCTTAAAGCCCCATCTGGAAAGCAGAAATGGAACTGCAGGCAAAGATGTTTAGGGCGACGCCTACGGCTCAAGGAGTCTGGTGCCAACCCCATATACCGGAGGTGGCAGATTTAAGCCCAGCCCCAGCCAAAACTGCAAAAAAAAAAAAAAAAAAAGATGTTTAGCCATGTCCTAGTCCCAGGGCTTCCCCAAAGCTTTGGAGTTCCAGGGAGCATAGGGAAGCACTCTATCACCAACTGCACTTTAGCCTGGGTGACAGAGTGAGAATCTGTCTCCTAAAAAAACAAGTATTTAGGTTCAGTGCCTATAGCTCAGCAGCTAGGGCCCCAGCCACATACACTGGAGCTGGTGGGTTCAAATCCAGCCTGGGCCTGCCAAACAAACCAAAAAATACCAAAATATAGCTGGGCATTGTGGTGGGCGCATGTGGTTCCAGCTACTTGGGAGGCTGAGGCAGGAGAATCGCTTAAGCCCAAGAATTTTTTTTTTTTTTTTGAGACAGAGCCTCAAGCTGTCCCCCTGGGTAGAGTGCCATGGCATTACAGCTCACAGCAACCTCCAACTCCTGGGCTCAAGTGAGTCTCCTGCCTCTGCCTCCCAAGTAGCTGGGACCACAGGCACCCGCCACAACGCCCGGTTATTTTTTTTGGTTGCAGCTGTCACTGTTGTTTGGCGGGACTGGGTTGGGGATTGGAACCCGCCACCTTAGGTGTATGTGGCTGGCGCCTTAGCCGGTTGAGCTATAGGCGCTGAGCCAAGCCCAAGAATTTGAGGTTGCTGTAAGCTATAATGCCACTGGCATGCCACCAAGGGCGACACAATGAGACTTTGTCTCCAAGCAAACAAATAAACAAAGTATTTAGAAAAGACCCTGGACTGTAATAGTTATCATTCAGGAGGCATTACAGAGATATTTGCCAGTATGATTAAAATTTCCTTTTTAAGCCTTGGTGCCTGTAGCACAGTGGTTATGTTGCCATCCACATACATGGAGGGTGGCAAGTTCAAACCCGGCCCAGGTCCACTAAACAACAATGACAACTGAAACAAAAAATAGCCAGTGCTGTGGCAGGCGCCTATAGTCCCAGCTACTTGGGAAGCTGAGGCAAGAGAATCACTTAAGCCCAAGAGTTGGAGGTTGCTATGAGCTGTGATGCCACAGCACTCTACCCAGGGTGACATAGTGAGACTCTGTTCCCCGCCCCCCCCCAAAAAATTTCCTTTTAAAATAAATTTAGGCTGGGTATGGTGGCTCATGCCTGTAATCTTAGCACTCTGGGAGGCCAAGGCAGGTGGATGGCTTAAGCTTGGGATTTCAAGACCAGTCTAATCAAAAGCAAGACCCCATTTCTGAAAATAGCCAGGCATTGTGGCAGGCTCCTGTAGTCCTAGGTACTTGGGAAGCTGAGGCAGAGGATTGCTTGAGCCCAAGAGTTTGAGGTTGCTGTGAACTATGATGTCACAGCATTCTACTGGGGCAACAAAGTGAGACTCTATTTCAAAAAACAACAAAAAATAAGTTTAAAACATAACCAACTTAAAAATATTTGTCAAATTTTTGTACAGATGGTATATAGACATGGCAAAAGTTGAGAGCACAAAAATGCCTGAATTTGGCAAAGATTTTCAACTAATTTTTTTTTTCTGAGATAGGTTCTTACTCTGTTGCCCAGCTTGTCTTGAAATCTCCGTCTCAAGCAACCTGCCTAACTTGGCCTCCCAAAGCCCTGGGATTATAGTTGTGAGCCACTACATCCAGCCTGAAATCATCATCATCATTATTATTATTTTAGAGACAGAGTCTTACTCTGCTGCCCTTGGTAGAGTGCCATGGCATCACAGCTCACAGCAACCTCCAGCTCTTGGGCTTAGGAGATTCTTTTTTTTTTTTTTTTTTTTATACAGAGCCTCAAGCTGTCCCCCTGGGTAGAGTACCGTGGCATCACAGCTCACAGCAACCTCCAACTCCTGGGCTCAAGCAAGTCTCTTGCCTCTGCCTCCCAAGTAGCTGGGACCACAGGCGCCCGCCACAACGCCTGGCTATTTTTTGGTTGCAGCCGTTGTTGTTGTTTGTCGGGTCCGGGCTGGGGATTGGAACCCGCCACCTTAGGTGTACGTGGCTGGCGCCTTAGCCGGTTGAGCTATAGGCGCTGAGCCGGGCTTAGGAGATTCTTTTGCCTCAGCCTCCCAAGTAGCTGAGACTACAGGTGCCTGCCACAACGCCTGGCTATTTTTTTGTTGCAATTTGTCCCGGTTCAAACCTGCCAGCCTCAGTATATGGGGCTGGCACCCTACTCACTGAGCCACAGGTGCTGCCCCAGCCTGAAATTCTTTTAGACTAACGAAAATCCATAGGTACAGAAACATTAATGATAACCAGGGGCTGGGGGAAGGAGGAAGTAGCACTTAATGCCAGTGGATACAGGTTGCTTTTTGGTGTGATTAAAATGTTCTGGAATTAGGCCAGGCACTGTGACTTATACCTGTAATCCTCAAACTCTGGGAGGCCAAGGATAGCTTGAGCTCATGGGTTCGAGACCAGTCTGAGCAAAATGCGAGACCCCATCTCTACTAAAAATAGAAAAACTGAGGCAAGAGGATTGCTTGAGCCTGAGTTGGAGGTTGCTATGAACTATGATGCCATGGCACTCTATCCAGGGTGAGTCTCTGACAGCTTGAGTCTCTGTCTCAAAAATGAATAAATAAAATAAAATAAAATATTCTGGAATTAGCTGGGTGGGGTGGTTTGCACCTGTAATTCCAGCATTTGGGGAGGCTGGGGCAGGAGATCAATGAAGGCTAGGAGTTTGAGACTATTCTGGACAACATGTCAAGACCCGTATTTATACAAAAAAGAAATTAGCTGGGTATGATGGTGGGTACTTTGTAGTCCCAGCTACTTGGGACCCTGAAGAATGAAGGTCACTGGAGCCCAGCAACTTGAGGTTGCTGTGAACTATGATGACTCCACTGCACTCTAGCCCAGGAGTAAAATCCTATCTCAAAAAAAAAAAGAAAAGAAAAGAAAAAATTGTCTCAATGTTCTAAAAATGTGTATAGAAAAATAATAGTGGAATTTGCTGTACTCTTCACCCAGCTTCCTCTAAATCCAATTCATATAAATGCAGTGCAATGAATAGACTGGGAAATCAACACTGAACATCGCCTTTAGTTGTATCTCCCTGGTCTCCAATTTGTGACAATTTCTCTCTCTCTCTCTCTCTCATCCTCCCTTGCTCTATTGGCCACAGTCTTAAAGACATTCTACCAACAAATCTTTCTTGGCTTTGAAGAGTATTTTCCCCAAAGGAACATCTTTACATAATGAGTGAACTCCTTGTTAATGTTACTAGAACTATATTTATGTCCTGTGTGCAGGCATGTTTAATAATCTTTCTTACTGGGCGGTGCCTGTGGTTCAGTGACTAGGGTGGCGGCCCCATATACCGAGGATGGTGGGTTCAAACCTGGCCAAACTGCAAGAAAAAAAATAGCTGGGTGTTGTGGTGGGCGCCTGTGGTCCCAGCTACTCGGGAGGCTGAGGTGGAAGAATCGCCTAAGCCCAGGAGTTGGAGGTTGCTGTGAGCTGTGACTCCACAAGACTCTACCAAGGGCCACATAGTGAGACTCTGTCTCTAAAATAATAATAATAATAATAATAATAACAACAACAACAATTTTCTTACTCATGTACATATCAGGGCACTGGGTCCAGATGTCAGGTCTACTCCTTCCTAGCCTTTTGAACTTGAGCAATGTCTCTTTGCCTCAGTGTCCTTATGAAATGGAGACTCTGTTATAACGTTTATCTGAAAGGCCTATTGTGATAATCAAGTCAGATCTCCCATGTTGTCTGGTGCAGTGGTATGCACCTGTAATCCCAGGTACTCAAAAGACTAAGGAGGGAAGGATGCCTTGTGGCTTAGACTTTGAGGCTCTAGTACCAGGTGTCCTCAAACTATGGCCCGTGGGCTACATGCAGCCTGCCTAGGACATTTATCCGGCCTGCCAGGTGTTTTTGCTGCCACTGCCTGTCCTGCTTAGCAGCTGACTCATGCTGGGGCCCGCAGTCCAGCCTTCCAATGGTCTGAGGGACAGTGAACTGGCTCCTTGTTTGAAAAGTTTGAGGACCCCTGCCCTAGTACTCTGTAAACATAACTGTGAATAACCACTGCATTCCGGCCTGGGTAACATAGTGAAATCCCATCTCAAAAAAAGAATTTACAAAAGGCCAAGTGTGGTGGCTCAGACCTGTAATCCCAGAACTCCAGGAGGCCAAGGCAGACAGACTGCTTGAGTTTAGGTGTTTAAGACCAGCCTAAGCAAGAGTGAGACCCTGTCTCTACTAAAAAATAAAAAAACTAGGGCCGGGAGTGGTGGCTCATGCCTGTAATTCTAGCATTCTGGGAGGCTGAGGTGGGGGGGGGATTGCCTGAGCTCAGAAGGTTGAGGCAAGAGAATCCCTTGAGCCCAAGATTTTGAGGTTGCTGTGAGCTATGATGCAACAGCACTCTACCGAGGGCAACAGAATGAAACTGTCTCAAAAAAAAAAAAAAAAAGAGAGAAGGAAAAATAAAATTTAGGTGGGTATCTTGGCATGCACCTGTCATCCCAGCTACTCAGGGGGCTGAGGTACAAGAATTTCTTGAGTCCAGAAATTTCATATAGTGAGCTATGATTGCACCATTGCCCTTCAGCACCTGGAAATATTTTATTACCATCCAGTGTTAAGAAAGAACTTGTACCTATCTCAGGAAGCTTTCTGCTGCTTCTTAGTGATCATAATACGGAGCTTGAATAAATATAATTTTTTTTTTAACAGACCGAGTCTCACTTTGTCACCCTCAGTAGAGTGCTATGGCATCACAGCTCACAGCAACCTCCAGCTCTTGGGCTTAGGCGATTCTCCTGCCTCAGCCTCCTGAGTAGCTGAGACCACAGGCGCCCACCACAATGCCTGGCTTTTTTTTTGTTGCAGTTTGTCCGGGGCCAGGTTTGAACCCACCACCCTCAGTATATGGGGCCAGTGCCCTACTCACTGAGCCACAGGCACCACCCTAAATATAATTTTAAGTAAACAATTTTCCCCATCTTTCTAGCTAATTTGTTTCTGTAATTGTAAGGTCAGCAAGCAGAATGTAAATTTTTTCAATCTTGTCTCATTTGAGAATATGTCTAGTAGAGTACATTCAAAATTAAGCACAAGCTGGGCATGGTGGCTTTTGCCTGTAATCCTAGCACTTTGGGAGACTGAAGCAGGTGGATCCCTTGAGGCCAGGAGTTTGAGAAGAGCCTAAGCAACATAGCAAGACCCTAACTGTACAAAAAAATAACAAAAATTGGCCATATGTGGTGGTGCACCATAGCTACTTAGAAGACTGAGGCAGGAGGATCTCTTGAGCTCTGGAGTTGGAGGTTTTAACCTATGATTTTCTTTTATTTTCACTCAGTCTGTTCAAAGTATCTAAAACTTTATTTTTATCTGAGTAATATACAGTATAAAACAACTTAAAAGCCAAAGAGTACTACTACTAGGATTATAATGAAATGAAGCAATCCCATCTTTTCCCAGGTCCACTGCAACTGATTTCAACTCTTTTATCCATTTCTTCTGGGATTTACCTCCATATTTTTTAAAAAACATGAATTTATTGATATTATTTTCAGTCTTCATATTTTCTGTGAAATTTTATATTAGACTGAATCCTATACCAAGTAACATAGTCCTAATAGCAGCCAAAGCAATTAAGACATTTATGTACAAGGTAAGTAGTCTGGAGGTTTGAGAATTTAGAACAGGTCCAGTGGCCTGGTGACGTCAGGACACTGTCACTATGAACCATACATTTCTCTTAGCTTCCCCTTTTCCCCTTGGGTGGCAGGGTTGCTGCCATAGCTACAAACCTCCTGTCCTTACATACTCACCAGACAGGGTGGAAAGCAGGAAGGAATGGGGTTGAACAAGAAAAAGTTCTTGCCCTTTATCAGAAGAAACATCCTAGAGTATAGTGGTATCATAGCTCACAGCAATCTCAAACTTTTGGGCTCAAGCAATCCTCTTGCCTCAGCCTCCTGAGTAGCTGGGACTATAGGCACCTGCCACAATGCCTGGTTAATTTTTGTAGAGACAGTCTCACTCTTCCTCAGGCTGGTGTCAAACTCCTGAGCTCAAGCAATCCTCCTGCCTCAGTCTCCCAGAGTGTTAAGATTACAGGCATGAGTCACTGCACCTGACCTTTCTCTATGCTGAAAAACAAATGTATAGATATGGAGGGATTTTTACCTTCTATAGCTTAGAAAGATGTGATATTGTATAACTACATTATTTTTTCCCTCTTTTTTTCTTTTTTAAAGATTTTTTATTAAATCATAGCTGTGTACATTAATGCAATCATGGTGTACAGTATAGTGTTTTCATATACATTTTGAAATACTCTCGGCTTGGCACCTGTGGCTAAGTGGCTAAGGTGCCAGCCACATACACCTAAGGTGGCGGGTTTGAATCCAGCCCGGGCCTGCCAAAACAACAATGATGGCTGCAACCAAAAAATGGCCGGGTATGTGGCGGGCGCCTGTGGTCCCAGCTACTTGGGAAGCTAAGGCAGGAGACTCACTTGAGCCCAGGAGTTGGAGGTTGCTGTGAGCTGTGATGCCATAGCACTCCACCCAGGGAGACAGCTTGAGGCTCTGTCTCAAAAAAAAAAAAATACTCTCATCAAACTGGTTAATGTAGCCTTCATGTCATTTTCTTAATTATTGAGTTAAGACATTCATACTCTGCTTTTAGAAAGATTCACTTGTACCCTATTTTTTCCCTCTTAAACTAAGGTCATATTTTTGTATCAATCAGTTCTTAATTTTTCTTTTTTGAGACAGGGTCTTGCTCTGTCTCTGGGTCTAGAGTACAAAAGTGTCACCTCAGCTCACAATAGCATTAAACTCCTGGGCTCAAGTGATATTCCTGCTTCAGCCGCCCAAGTAGCTGGGACTATAGGCACTTGCCACCACAACGGGCTATGAAGCCTTTTCTTTTTTGGCCAGGGATGGGTTTGAACCTGCTACCTCTGGTATATGGGGCCAGTGCCCTACTCCTTTGAGTACTGCCCTATGAATCCTATTCTTGAGAGTTCTGCCCTCATGATCTAATCACTTTCCAAAGGCCTCAGTTCTTAAATCATACTGGTGATTAAGTTTCAACATATGGGGCAGTGCCTGTGGCTCAAAGGAGTAGGGTGCTGGCCCCATATACCGAAGGTGGCAGGATCAAACCCAGGCCTGGCCAAAAAGTGCAAAAAAAAAAAAGTTTCAACATATGAACTTTGGAGGATGCAAACATTTACACCATAGCAATCTCCAAAATTTGACCTTTCACAGAAAATGTTTCTTTTTTTTTGAGACAGAGCTTCAAGCTGTCCCCCTGGGTAGAGTGCTGTGGCTTCATAGCTCACAGCAACCTCCAACTCCTGCGCTCAAGCAAGTCTCCTGCCTCCACCTCCCAAGTAGCTGGGACCACAGGCGCCTGCCACAGTGCCTGGCTATTTTTTTTTGGTTGCAGCCATCATTGTTGTTTGGTGGGCCTGGGCTGGATTCGAACCCACCATCTTAGGTGTATGTGTCTGGTGCCTTAGCCTCTTGAGCCACAGGTGCTGAGCTGAAAATGTTTCTTTTAATGTTCCCCTTCTCAGTAAATAGCAACTCCACACTTCCTTTTGCTTGTTTTTCTGACTTTTTCTCTTACAACTCACATCTTAGCACATATGGTGTTAACTCTACCATCAAACTACATCCAAATATGATCACTTTTTCCTAATTCCACTGGGCACAAATCCATATTACCATCATCTATCTCCTGGATTTTTTTTTTTTTTTTGAGACAGAGTCTCACTATTATTGCCCTTGGTAGAGTGCCAGAGTGCTGTGGTGTCAAAGCTCACAGCAACCTCAAACTCTTGGGCTTAAGTAATTCTCTTGCCTCAGCTTCCCAAGTAGCTGGGACTACAGGCACCCTCCACAACGCCCATCTATTTTTTTGTTGCAGTGGCCATTGTTGTTTAGCTGTCCCAGGTGTGTGTGGCTGGTACCCTCACCACTGTGATACAGGCGCCGAGCCTATCTCCTGAATTTTTGCTGTAGGATTAATTGTTCTGAGCAAACAGTTATTCTCTGTTTTGTTTTTATATCTCAAAAGTAGCCAGAATGATACTTATGTACCTATGAAACATAAGTCCTATCAGCTCAATGCCTCTGTCCTAAACCATCCATAGACATCCAGCCTCACTCAGAGTGAAAGCCAAAGTCATTTCCATGGCCCAGTAAGTGTGTGGTTAATGACTCTCACCAGCCTATTGTGCTTTTTGCATCATGCTCCAGCCATGCTGGCTCTTTGTTCTTCCTTGAACCAGCCACATATGCTCTTGCCCCAGGACTTTGACACATATTTTCTAGATGCAATGATCTCACAGAGGATAGCTTCCTTCTGTGGTTACTTCAAGTCTTCATCACCATCTAACATGCTATATTTTACTGATTTATTATCTGTCTCTCCCTATTATAATGAAAATTCCAAGAATTTTTGTCATTTTTTGGGGGGTTTACTTCTCTATTGTTGGTGCAGTCCAGGGAGTAGGAACCCAACTAATTTGTTGGGTCAGGTGGGTGGCTCTTGCCTGTAATCCTAGCATTCTGGAAGGCCAAGGTGGGAGGATCCGTAAACTCAGCCTGAGCAAAAGCGAGACCCTGTCACCTCTAAAAATAGAAAAACTATTGGGAGGCTGAAGCGGGCGGATCACCTGAGTTCACAGGTTGGAGACGAGCTTGAGCTAAAGCGAAACTCCATCTTAAAAAAAAAAAGAATAGCATGGGCGGCGCCTGTGGCTCAAAGGAGTAGGCTCCAGCCCCATATGCCAGAGATGATGGGTTCAAACCCAGCCCGGGCCAAAAACGTAAAAAAAAAAAAAAAAATAGCGGAGCGTTGTGAGGAGCTCCTGTAGTCCCAGCTACTCAGGAGGCTGACGCAAGAGAATCGCATAAACCCAGGAGTTGGAGGTTGCTGTGAGCTGTGATGCCACAGCACTCTACCCAGGGAGACAAAGTGAGACTCTGTGTCAAAAAGAAAAACTAGCCGGGCGTTGTGGTGGTGCCTGTAGTCCCAGCTACTCGGGAGGCTGAGGCAAGAGGATGGCTTGAGCCCAGGAGTTGGGGGATGCTGTGAGCTGTGACGCCGCAGCACGGGAGCCAGGGACGGAATGAGACGTGGACTCAAAAAAACAAAAAGTAAAAAGATAAAACAACAACACCAACCCTTTAATTCGCTGAATTACACGTGGGCAAGTATTTCCCTGAGACTGTCAGGTTTTTAATGTCTTCTGACATGCAAAAATCGTTTTATTTACGTGCGCTAATCTGTTGGCTTTTTTTCCTTTCTTTCTTAAGGCTCAACTTTTGCCTCTTCAAGGATTATTTTAATTTTCTATTTTATTAAACTTTTTACTGTGGAGAACTCCGAACACACACTATAGAGTTGTAACACTATTTCTCCACTGGAAATTTCGTCCGGGTAGACGGTGATTTTCCACCGTCTGCCAGGGACGCAGCGACCCCCGGGAACGTGTTTGCAGAGAGTGAACTGCCCACTGGGCCTCTCGGGGCGAGCCCCTCAGGCCCCTCAGCGCGCCCGGCCGGCCCGGGCTCCGGAGCCGTTTGCCGACTGACGGCATTAGTCCTGGATTCCCTCACCGGGCCCAGCCTTCCCGGGGTCACTCATGCGACCACCTCCAGGTTTAGCCAAGGATGACAGAATGGGAGGAGCCCTGACTTCTGACTAAACAAAGTTTTTCCTCGGGGCCTGCAGGTTGCGGCCCCAGCAGAGTCAGACTAGGCCTCTCTGCTACAAGCGCAGCTGGCGCGCGCACTCCCTCCTCTCCAACGCTCCTTTCCCCTCCCCCCGGTTGCGGCGGTTGGTCGCGCGCCTTTGCCCCTCTCCCACCTCCTCCGCTGCCGAGCGGGCTCCAGACCCTCTGGGATTGGCTGCGTCTGAGCGTATCTTCTCTCAAACTCTCTGATTGGCTCCCGGACTCCCGGGATGCGGGTCCCGATTGGCTAGGTCAGGGCGCCTGCGCGGAGAGGCTCTCGGTCGCCAGCCATTCCTGGGGAGGACTACCGGTGGGTCAGACGTCTCGCTGGTCGCTTGAGGAGAGGTCCCGGCTCTCCAGGAAGGCGGCTGCGGCGGCAAAATGAAGATATTCGTGGGCAATGTCGACGGGGCGGATACGACTCCGGAGGAGCTGGCAGCTCTCTTTGCGCCCTATGGCACGGTCATGAGCTGCGCCGTCATGAAACAGTTCGCCTTCGTGCACATGCGCGAGAACGCGGGCGCGCTGCGCGCCATCGAGGCCTTGCACGGCCACGAGCTGCGGCCAGGGCGCGCGCTCGTGGTGGAGATGTCGCGCCCAAGGCCTCTTAATACTTGGAAGATTTTCGTGGGCAATGTGTCGGCTGCCTGCACGAGCCAGGAATTGCGCAGCCTCTTCGAGCGCCGCGGACGCGTCATCGAGTGTGACGTGGTGAAAGGTAACGCGGGAGGCGCGTTCGGGGCGGGGGCGCGCTCGGGGCACTCTGCCTTTTAGCCACGCCCCTTACCCGGGGGTCGGTCACTGCGAGGCGGGGCGGGGTGGGGAAGTGCGCGGGAGCAGGCCGGAGGTGTTGGGGGCTACCCTCCTCCCCTGCGGTCCAGGCACCATTCACCAGGTGGGAGGAAGCGGCCGTGGGTGGGTGCGGCGGCCACTGGGAGCCATGCTACGGGGCCGGGGACGCGCCTGAGGGACTTGAGTGTGTTCCGGGGGCGCGCTTTCTCCTGGGCCTGGCAACAGAGCGGAAATTGGGAAGTGACGGGCACAAGCCGGATCATGGAGCGGGGAAGATTTCGCCACTTCCCCACTTCCTCTCCAGACGTCGGTCAGATCAAGGGAAGAGGGAAAAGGTGGGGGCTGGCGCCCCAAGGCCGCCCTCGTGTTCCCTCCTGGTGAATGCTCTCAAGCGGAAGGTAACGGGGCCCTTGGACGTTTCTCGGGCTGGGATCTTTTAGTATTGTCTGGCATGGGGTCTGCTCATGGACACAGTTACTCGTGGGTACAGGAGGGGCCCCTTTCGAACCACTTTGGCCTTTCAATATTAGGTGGGTTAGGTGTGGCAGCTCTGTGCTTTTCAGCTCCCTCAAACTTGGGTTTTTTTCCCCCCTCTGGGGTCCATTTCATATTTGTCAACTAAAAGCCCCGTTCTCTTGCATGTAGAAAGAAGCTTGTTTTATGAAGAGCCCTTCTCATAGTCTTTACTTGCCAAACCAGTGCCCCAAGGCAGGGTGACTTTGCAAGGGGGCATACTCTGGCTTAGGGGTTCTGGGGAGGGTACAGTAAGAGGTCTTCGTTAAACATTGTCTAAACTTAAACGTTTACTGAATCAGTAATTGTCATTGCTTGAGTAGTCTAATCCCCAGGGCAGATCCTAGTTTGCCTTTTCTTCGAAGAAAATTTGTCACCATTAATTTAGGCTTGAGTACTAAGTTGGTTTTTTTCATATTCTGGGTTTTTATTCCCTAAGGTCTTTCTGTTTTATGTTGGCAGTATTTGGTGGGTAGGTGGCCAGTCTCTGTTCCACTTGGGAACAGATCAGAGTTAACTTTGCCCTGTCATCTTCGAGGAAGCAGCCTGGGAGTATCCGATGTCCTGCTGCTGGTGTTGGATTCTTACCTGCTAGATTTGCTCAGACCCTGTATGAGCAGTTTTAAGATACGAAATATATGTGGGATGCAGGTGCTTATTTCTTCCCACCAGGGTATTTCATTTGCTATCCAAGAATGGCACATCTTTTAGGTCATTCCATGTCCTTTCTGTAAGTGGGGGAAGTATAAAAGATCATAGTCTCCACTTCTAGGAACAATTCTTTGTTCTGCATTAATACTGCATTCTATTTCCTCAACTCAGGTTATGCACGTCCACGACTATCCGGAATGGGGCTTTCCTGCTGGGTGCTCTGAGTCAGGCTGTATGGTGCACGGATTTTTGCTTTTGCTTAGAGTAAAAGTGGGAAGGGTCTCAGATTGGGTACTTGGCCAGCAAATGGAGAGAGTCTTTGAGAACTTTGTGTTTAATTGACCTACAAAGTTTATTTTGTGGTTGTAAGGTGGGTGGCTACTAGATTCGGAGTCTAGAATCCAACTCATATGGTCAAGAAGTTTGCTTTTTCGTGTTAGAGAAAGCCAAATAATTGCCTGAATTTACTGGGGACAAGCCCAAGTGATAGTGGGGGTGAAGTGCATAATGACTGCACATAGATTTTAGAATTCCTTGCTGACTCCCTGTGATAGAGGGTGTTTGTGCATTGTCCTTTTGTAAACATTTGCGCTTACCAGAAATATATTGGTTTTCTCTGGTAATGGTGTTCAACTGTTACTGGTAGTTATTCTGATATGTGACACAGCTCCTGATACACTTTGATGTAAGACACTATGGGAAAGATTTGAGCATCATATCCTCCACTGATGCCTTTTTATCTCTTTGGGAGGAAGGAAAGTAAGGTTTTAAAGTTAAGAATGTAGTAGAACAGACTGGCTCTATAACTAGCTTACTCATTTCTTGGGCTAGGAGTGGTCAGTTGATAGAGACTCCCCACGTTGGCTGTCAGGTCTTTGAAAAGCACGGTAGCTTGGTATTGCACAGAACAATCAGGTCTGTTTTATTTTATAGGAAAAAAAAATATGGTTGTTTGGTTACTCCAGGAGCTTATATATGATTTGTAGAGCAGAAATCACAATAGCAACAGTGAATTGCAGCCATTCTTTACAATTGCATTCTATTGGGTATTCAAAGATGAACAGCTTCAGGAACCAACACAGACTTTCTAAGGACTGAAAGACAAAAGAGGAAAACATGTCTTTTCCTTTTTGTGGGTGAGCATTCTTCTGATATTGAGCTCTGTAGTTTCAAGTTAAGGATTTTCAGTCTTCTAAGGGTAGGAATACACATTTTCCAGAGTTCTCCTAACTTTTGTACTGGAGGAATTGTGACGCCAGCAGACCATTAGGAGATCTCAGCAAAACATTCCTTGTTAGTCCCAATGCAGTGATTTTCTTCAGAGGTTTCCTTGAACTAGCATTACAGGCAGGTAGGTCTCTAGAGTTTTTCAGATCTGTGGTTTTTCTTAATTGTTCTAGGACTAGTTGGGTTTCTGGCTGTCTCTGATAGGACTAGATCTGAGTTTGGCTGCTCACTGTGGTGGGGCTTACTTAGTCCTGATGCAATTGAGTCAGCGAAGCAACCTATTCACACTCCATATTAGGCTTAGAAAGTTCCTGATAAAATTTGGTTTGAATTGTATCACATGGCTTTTTGTGTGTGTGTGTGGGGGGTTATTTGATCTGGGTATTCAGATGAATTGTACATGTAAAATCTCAATTTTCAAATTTTACCATTTTACCATTTGGTTTCTTAATAAAATCCCTAAGTAGGGATTAGACAGTTGGATATCCAAATGCTCTTGTAAACTGATGGAAATTTTTATTTGAGTGTTTTTCTTAGCTATTTCTAGTCTCAGGAATTTATGGATAGAATAATCAGGAATATTAGTGTGGTTCCTTAATATTCCCTTGCTGGTACCTGAAGATTGCCCTCTTTCCCCAAGCTCCAGGAACTCTTTCTGCTTTCTTTTCTCTTTGAATCATCCTTTCCGCTTGTTGCTGCATTCTCCAGGTGGTTTTTGCCATTCCTAAGGGTCAACATAGCCTCTGGGTTTTTAGAGATCTTAGTATAGTTGCTGCTATTTTTATCTCACTCTACCCAGAGTGGAGATGAGAAATTGGAGGACAATTCCAGTGCACTATGGCTAGGCAGAAAGGAACAAGCAGCTTTTTGCAATCATTAGACAAGGCTCTAGCCATGGGGGTTTGAGGACTGAGAGTTTTGATAGTTCATTTTGTTTTTTTATCATCTCTGACATATTCAAAGTTTTCATGGTTAGATGGCATTGTGTTTCATCAGAGATGAAAGATAATATTCTGTAGGGAAATAAGCCCCTGGTTATTCCTAGGTTTGAATAATCATAATTCCTTAACATTCTATAGTAGCTAGTTATACAAGACACTTTGTATTCTCACTTGAACCTCCTAATTTTGAGGCAGGTAGGATAGATTTGTCAGGTGAGGAAACACATGGTAAGTTCCTTAAAATCTTTTAACAAGTCAGTGATAGCTGAATCTAGAAGTGAAGCCTTTTACTTCTTAGCCGAGTATCCCTTGTGTGTTACAACACACTTCTGAATTCTTTTTAATTGTATTATTATTCTCATTGTTATGAAGCTGGTAGCATTGTCTTCAAGTGCAGGGAAATGAAGTTGTTCTAGAGGAGCAGTTAGAGAGGGCATCCCAGTATGAAAGTTTCCAAAAAAAATTTGGACACTTGTTTGGAAGCTAGTAAAAGAATTTGTTATTTTGGAGAGTGTACCTTTAGTAGTTCATCTGGGAAGCTCTTTTTTTCTTAAATTGATGGGACAGAGATCAGGGATCCTGGTACTTGGATTCTGTCTTTAAGTAGCCATAGATTGAGAATGACGGTGAGTGCAGGGCCTTATTTACTAGGTAAGATCCTATCATTGTTTTTCACATACTGCTTGTACTATTGTGGTATGTGAGTAGTACTGTGGACTTGAATGAGAATTTCTTCCCACTCCTCTACCTAAAGTTTTCCCCTTCTATGTAGATGAGTAGAACTTCCAGATCAACATCTTGTCCTAGCTCCTCTCCCATCTCAGCTCACTCAGATCTTAAGAGCCTCAGGGGCAACCTGCTTAGCAGATCCTGCTACCTGCAGGAATCACAGCTTCTTGCCTTATAGCTGATAAAGCAAGTTTTCCTGTAAACAGTCTGTTCTCTAAACAGAAGCCTAAGGAATAAGGTATACCTCTGTCCAGTAAAGAGGAAACAGTGGAGGATGTAATGTGGCATGGTATAATAGGGGGCTTGGGCTTGATCTCAGCCAGAAGGCTTCATTTCCATTCCCATAATTCATTGGCTTACATGGGTCCATCTTCTCCCCTTCTGAGCCTATATTTTTAGTCATTTTACAGTCTTGCCTTATATATTGACTTTTCAGGAATAGACTAGTGTGCAAAGGGGAAGAGCTAAGATTCTGGACTTGATTGTAACACTTTGATTTGGGGGAAGCTATGTAAATACTCTGAGCATATTTGCCCACCTGTAAAATGGTGATAATGACCATTTGTTCTGACTTCACAGCTGCCTACTTGATAGGATTGTGGTGAGGCTCAAATGAGGTCCTCTGTCTGGAAGTGCCTTGAAAACTTGGGGAATACTGTGAAAAAAGGGGCAGATCATATTGGAGGAGTTTTGTGAGTTGCTTGCTTGTTGCAATTGAACTCTTGCCTAATTCGACCTGGGCTGAGACATGGGTTGTGCTAAAATGTGAGTGGTCTTTTCCAGTGTTTTAGAGCAGATTCTCAAAGGTGAGCATTAGTGTTTGGTGAGCTTGGATTGAGAATACTGAACAATTGAGTGATCCATAAACCCTTTCTGCATTGTGCTGGTTTGTACTTACAGGAGCTGTGAAGATTTTTATACTGTGTGGCAGTTCATCTTTGTTCTTTCTTCTTTGACCAGGAAGTTGGATGAAGTGGCAAGGGGAAAGGGGAAAATGGGGAGAAGACTATAGGCAAAGATGATTGTTTGGGGTAGTCAGAAGCTTTGTTATGTGGGAGCCATATTTTATGCCATACTCCTGGAGAGGAGGGTTTAGAGGCCTGGAGGTAACTGGCAACAGCTGGGTGCTGTTGTATGTCCAATTTGGGACCTATCAGGTAGCATGCCCTCCCCCCCTAATTGCTAACCCTCTGTCTGCTGCTTTATCAGACTACGCGTTTGTTCACATGGAGAAGGAAGCTGATGCCAAAGCCGCCATCGCGCAGCTCAACGGCAAAGAAGTGAAGGGCAAGCGCATCAACGTGGAACTCTCCACCAAGGGTCAGAAGAAGGGGCCTGGCCTGGCTATCCAGTCTGGGGACAAGACCAAGAAACCAGGGGCTGGGGATACGGCATTCCCTGGAACTGGTGGCTTCTCTGCCACCTTCGACTACCAGCAGGCTTTTGGCAACAGCACTGGTGGCTTTGATGGGCAAGCCCGTCAGCCCACACCACCCTTCTTTGGTCGCGACCGCAGCCCCCTGCGCCGTTCACCACCCCGGGCCTCTTATGTGGCTCCTCTGACGGCCCAGCCAGCCACCTACCGGGCCCAGCCCTCAGTGTCTCTGGGAGCTGCCTACAGGGCCCAGCCTTCCGCCTCTTTGGGTGTTGGCTATCGGACTCAGCCCATGACAGCCCAGGCAGCTTCTTACCGCGCTCAGCCCTCTGTCTCCCTGGGGGCTCCATACAGGGGCCAGCTGGCTAGCCCTAGTTCCCAGTCTGCCGCAGCTTCCTCGCTCGGCCCATACGGTGGAGCCCAGCCCTCAGCCTCGGCCCTCTCCTCCTATGGGGGTCAGGCAGCTGCGGCCTCTTCACTCAATTCCTATGGGGCTCAGGGCTCCTCCCTTGCCTCCTATGGTAACCAGCCATCCTCTTATGGCGCCCAGGCTGCCTCTTCCTATGGGGTTCGTGCGGCTGCTTCCTCCTACAACTCCCAGGGAGCAGCTTCCTCCCTTGGCTCCTATGGGGCTCAGGCAGCCTCTTATGGGGCCCAGTCTGCAGCTTCTTCACTAGCTTATGGAGCTCAGGCAGCTTCTTACAATGCCCAGCCCTCAGCCTCTTACAATACCCAGTCTGCCCCATACGCTGCACAGCAGTCTGCTTCCTACTCTTCCCAGCCTGCTGCCTATGTGGCACAGCCAGCCACAGCTGCTGCCTATGCCAGCCAGCCAGCCGCCTATGCTGCACAAGCCACTACCCCAATGGCTGGCTCCTATGGGGCCCAGCCGGTTGTCCAGACCCAGCTGAATAGTTACGGGGCTCAAGCATCGATGGGCCTTTCAGGCTCCTATGGGGCTCAGCCGGCTGCTGCTGCCACTGGCTCCTATGGTGCTGCAGCTGCCTATGGGGCCCAGCCTTCTGCCACCCTGGCAGCTCCTTACCGCACTCAGTCATCAGCCTCATTGGCTGCTTCCTATGCTGCCCAGCAGCATCCTCAGGCTGCTGCCTCCTATCGTGGCCAGCCAGGCAATGCCTACGATGGGGCAGGTCAGCCGTCTGCAGCCTACCTGTCCATGTCCCAGGGGGCCGTTGCCAACGCCAACAGCACCCCGCCGCCCTATGAGCGTACCCGTCTCTCCCCACCCCGGGCCAGCTACGACGATCCCTACAAAAAGGCTGTCGCCATGTCGAAAAGGTACTGTATGCCCCCTCGCCTCTGCCCCCAGCTGGGGCTTAGGGCAAGGGGCTGAGGTTGGCATGGGAGGGAAACTGGAGCCATCGACCCCTCCCTCGGTCTTCTCTCCTTCATTCCTGTGGGATGTCCAGAGGCAGAGGGGAGTGGTGTCTCTGAACTTTTCTGGTCACCAGGGTCAGGTGGAGCATAGGGCTCAGCCTGGGGTGGTACCAGCTAGTCAGGTTGGGAAAAGTATCCCCTGTCTAGGCTAGCCCAATTGCCATTGGAGCTACTGCCTGCAGGATTGTGGCCCATAGCCTTTCCTACTGTCTCAAGGATGCCTGTTATGTGGTTGTCCTGGCTTTGGTGGGGGTGGGTGTGAAAGACTAGTCCCTTTGGCACTCATCTGGCTGAAGGCAAATTTATGAGGTGCGTCCACTCTGGGGAGTTGGGGACCTTGCTTTCATCCGCCGTTCTGTTGGTAAACAACCAAAGTCTTTTTGTGCAGGGCCCAGGGGTGGGGATAGTTTGTTTGTGGTTTGGGAGTATAGGCCAAAATCTACTTTGGCTGGTTTGGAGGGAAGAGCTTCAGTCAAGGGTTTGATTTCCCACTCATTTGAACCCAGGCCTGATTTCTTGGCCTGGACAGGGTGATGAGCCTTCTTGACAAAAGGAGACCAATCTGTTGGAGACCAGTCTGATCACACCCTCCCTATCCCCATTGGCATCTCCCCCATGCCCACCTGGAGCCCTCCCCTCAATTGTCTCATTCACCAACTGTCTTCTTCTCTCGACTAGGTATGGTTCCGACCGGCGTTTAGCCGAGCTCTCTGATTACCGCCGTTTATCAGAGTCGCAGCTTTCGTTCCGCCGCTCGCCGACAAAGTCCTCGCTGGATTACCGTCGCCTGCCCGATGCCCATTCTGATTACGCACGCTATTCGGGCTCCTATAATGATTACCTGCGGGCAGCTCAGATGCACTCTGGCTACCAGCGCCGCATGTAGGGCCATTCTGGGGATGGAGCACCACAGGGAGGGCGGGAGAGGAGAGGTGGGTAGGGTACAGACCCAGGTTGTAACTACTCTGGCCCATACCTCTCCCTGTTGCGGTTTTTCATTCCCTCTCCCATGTGGGCCTTCCCCAGGAGATGGTCCTTTTGAGTGTTTGGTAGTAACTTACTTTGTTCCTTCGCCTCAGCAGCAAATCTTGCTCTACTGGCTCTAGATCTGCGGTTTCCCTTCTACCCTGCCTCCCATCTCCCCAGAATGGGAATTTCTTTTATGTTTTTATTTTTTCCTGGCTCCCTTTTATTTTTGTGCGCGATATTTAAGGTCGTCTGAATGGGGAAACAACCTGCAGCTGAGGTCGGCGGCGCCTTTTTCTTTTTAGTTGTGAGGAGGCCAGGAAAAGGTTACCTTAACCATTTCCTATGCGCCAAACTGTGCCAGCAGTCCAGGGGGCCATGATTGTCCTCTGTAGACTGTGTTGAGACTGAGTTCCTGTTGGGACAGTCAGTTGGTATGTGTCCAAATCCCTACTGACCATTGATGTTCTAGCTGATGGTGAGCGGCACAGTCCCACTTCCCCATCTCCCCAAGTAGGTGGTGTTAGAAAACCTTAATTCTTTTTCTCTTTTGTATGGACTACAAATAAAACTTGGGGCAATTTGCAGTTTGGAAACCTGGTTGTCATTGTCTTGATTGCGCTCAGTGTCAGAGGAGCCAGTTTGACATCCAGGAAGACATGACAGCTAAAGAGATGGCAGCCAGAGAGCCCAGGGCGGCTCAGGAAAGGGGCTTGAATGTGGGACTCAAGGATTTCTCTGCGACCTGGAGGAATCTAGCTCATTGCAGTCCTACTAGGCCGCCATCTTTAGGACTGGGAAATCCAGCCCAAGCAGCTTGAACTTCCTTAGCCCTCAGTTTATTCACACCAAAATGCCATAATACCATTTTCCTCTGCTTGTGCTTGACCTTTTTCCCTGATTTTTCAGAACAACTTATGCTCCAGTGGGTGGTTCTTGGGTTTGGCTTCTCAGAAAGTGCAGAATGGACTGCTGTGGTATTTGCAAGTCTAGTGGATCCTTCAGGCAGTTGGGTTGAGTGAGTGCTGGGGCTGGGACCCAGAAAGAAGACAGTAGTAGGGGTGGGCGTGATGTCAGTGTCTACTGCCCTGTGGTTGGAAAAAGGAGGGGTGGAGGAAATTTGAGGCAGGCCTGGGGCATGCTGGCTATAGACCTGGTATTCTCCTGTCAAACTTCACCATGGAGCGTCCTTCCTGCGTCCTGCCAACCTCTGCCATTATAGTCACCTGGGACTCCTTTCTGTATCCCCAACTGTTGGAGTTTTCAAATGTCGTTTTGGTGGGCTTATATTTGAGAAGGTACCATGATAGATTCTGGAAAAGGGGGTACAAGCACAATCAAGAGATGCTGGGTCTGGGTGAGGCTTAGAGTATTCTTTTTATGTCTTTATTTTAGGGTTGGGCATTGAGGTCCTGGGTTAAAAATACAGCAGCTCCAAACGACAACAAAATGGACACTTGGGCTTAGTGATGGGTGAATGGAAGGAGACAGGTTGAATGGGATGAAAACAGGAGAACCTTTGGGAACCTTTGGGTGCTTTAGAAACTATGGAAGCCTGCTAGGGCAGGGTGACTTTGGGGAGGCATGTGAGGCAGTCAAGGGCAGTTCAGGTGGATTGTCTTTCCTCTTTCACTGACTTCATGTGAACCTGCCCATGACAGTAGCTTGCTCTAGATCTGTTCCCTCTGCCCAGTATGCAAAAGCATTTGGTCTTAATGACCATGAGCTCCTATTTGTGAGTGCTAAGTGGGATAATTTCAGGGATACCATGGCTGTTCTCCCTGCTTCTCTTTCTGCTCACTGCTTTGCTTTCAGGTGCTTTGCTGCTCCTTTTCATTTTGCAGGATTGGGGAAGGATGGGAGGAGGAGTTCAATAGGTTTCTTTCACTTTTCTGTGTGATGGTAGGGTGATGAGGGCCAAGCTAATAAAAACTTACCCTTGGTTAATCCTTGGAAGATTGAGGGTTGATTGTAGAGCTCTGATTGTGGCCTGTGCATTTGCAATATTTTTTCTTTGTCATTGTGGCTTTCTGTCATTTTCCTTTCTCTCCAAAGAGGGTTCTGCCACTGGCCCAATCCCCTGGTTCCTGCAAAAAATAGCTTGATGGGCCAGTGGTAATGTTCTCTATCGTAACCCTGGCTCCTGGCTCCTTAGGGTGCCCGGCCCTGGATGATCATTCTAACTCCTGTCATCTTTAGGTCCTGATGCCCCTGCAGCCTCAGCCCTTAGGCTACTCATTGTTCAAGCCAGGAGGTACAAAACCAAATCATTTGTCCTTTTTCTCTCTCTTGCAGATCGTTTTAAAATATCCTTACCCTCTTTATTTTAATCATGTGATAATTCTATATCCCACTTTCTCATACTTTGCTTTTTGTGGATTTCTGATTTCTAGAGTCCTATAACTTGGGACAAGATGGGTTGAATGAATGGGAGGACAGACCTTGAATGTGTGTTATGGAAAAAATGGGCTCTTTGTATCTTCAGGTCATTGAGCTTCTACACTTATCACCTCTACAACTTGGTTTTCATTGAAGAAGTTGTAGTTGGCTTATTCCTGGAACAAGACCAACTAGAAGCTTCTAGACTCCCCAGCCTGCTCTCCTGAGGTTTGGACTTTGTTTTAAATTCTGTCTGGGGTAGGCTTGGGGCCCTGTCTCTTTATGATGGAGTTAATGGGACTATGACTGAGGGATTAGTTTCTACAGGTAGGCTGATCATACTCATCACTTAAGCTCTGCCAGAGTGAGTATATAGGCACATTGTCCTCTCATGCCAAGTAAGTGGATTAGAAGGATGAATGAGGTCCTCATGGTGATAGGTTTACTAGATTTATGGACCTGGAATGCTACGTAACATGGGAAATTTAAAGTTGCCTAAATCTATAGGTACTTTAAAAAGGTAATAAAGGGTAACAGTCTAGCAAGAGTGCCAGCCTTTTTTCTTTGCTGTAAATTGGAAGAGTAAAGTTGTCTTGGGCCACACATTAAACACCCAAACACTAACAAAAGCTGATGAGCAAAGAAAAAAGGTCTGGGCATACTTTGCACAAAATAATAAACAGTCCTCGAATAACCAGCATGTGACCCATAGGCCACAGCTTGGACATTCCTGACTCTAGAGTTTCCCAGAAAAAGAGAAATTTTTAACAGTGTTTCATATCTAACCCTAGATCATTTGTAATGTGTGTCTATATTGCTTGAAGATAGTGCCCAGATAGCTGAGGTCTTGGGTCTTGAGGAATTTATTGTCTGGGGAGGTAGCACCTACCTCAGTTAACTAGTTAAGCAGTGGTGGGCAAGTGTTAGGTAAGGAAGGAGATGTGGCAGTCTCAGTAATTGAGAAGAAACTTTCTGGAGATAGGATTTGATTTGAAAACTGACTTGGCACAGATAGAGTGACTGTTGCCTCTGAAGTCAGATTTCTTGATCTGATTGTTTTTATTTTTTTCTTTGAGATAGGATTTTGGTCTGTCGCCCATGCTAATGTGGTGTGTCATAGGTCACTGCAACCTCAAATTCCTTGGCTCCAGTAAGCCTCAGCCACCCAAGTAGCTAGGACTATAGGCTGGTGGCACTAAATCAGCTGATTTTTGTATTTTTTATAGCGACAGGGTCTTGTTCTGTTTCCCAGGGTGGTCTTTTTTTTTTTTTTAACTTTTTGAGTATCACTTTGTCACCCTCCAGGAGACATAACTCACAGCAACTTCAAACTCTTAGGCTCAAACGATTCCCTTCCCTCAGCCTCCCAAGAAGCTGGGACTACAGGCATCCATCACAACACCTGGCTATTTTTTAGAGATTGGGTCTCTTTCTTGCTCAGGCTGGTCTTGAACTCTTGAGCTCAGGCAATCCACTGCACACAGCTAGCCCAGGGTGGTCTTGAACTCCTGGGTTAAAGTGATCCTCCTGCCTTGGCCTCCCAAAGTGTTACTATTATAGGCATGAGCCACTGTGCCCTGTCCCCACCTTTTTTCTTTTTAAAAGAGACAGGGTCTCACTATGTTGCCCTGGCTAAACTTGTACTCTTGGGCTCAGGGTCTCCTGCTGCCTCAGCTTCCTGCATAGCTGAGTCTACAGGAGGTTTCCCTAAGTTTGGATTCTGGCTCTGCCTCTTTGTGGCTTTGTGATCTTGAACATACTAGGAACTTTGTCTCAGTTTTGTCATCTGTAAATGAGGCCAATAGCTAACATTTACTGTAATGCTAAGCACTACAATAAAATATATTAATATAATTAAGTTTATATTAAAAACAATAAATTATATTGCCTTTTATAGCAACCCAAATGAATTAGCTATTTCTAAACTTAATTTTACAAGTGGGGAAATTGAGACTAAGTTAGTGACTTCTCTTAGGGTCACATGGCTATAAAGTTGAATCAAGGAATCAAAAGTGAATCAAGGAATTGAACCAGTTAAGTGAATCATGTGACAAGCGTTTATGTAGTACTGCTGGCTATCCCATAGAGATGAGAAGTTAGAACATTCTGGGGAGATTGGGATGGTCTAGTGGAGCACATAGTTGAACAAAGACTTTGGATGTAGGGTGATAACAGCACATATTAGTAATGGTGAAGGCAGTGAATTTTTGTAGTAAATGGTACCTAGGAGTGACTTAGGCTACTTGACCACATCAGTTTTGGCCACCTACAGTCTCTTGACAATAGTATTTTGTGTCCTGGGGTCAGATTCTTGTATGTATGGAGAAGAAAAATTTATTGTAGGCTGCACATGGTGGCTCATGCCTGTGATGGTAGCGCTCAGAGGCTGTAGGCTGCACATGGGTTGAGTTCAGAAGTTCAAGATCAGCTTGGGCAAGAGAGGGAGACCCTGTCTTTACTGAAAATAGAAAAAAATAGCCAGTTGTGGTGGGGACCTGTAGTCCCAGCTACTCAGGAGGCTGAAGCAGGCAGATTGCTTGAGCCCAGGAGTTTGAGGTTGCAGTGAGCAAGACATGAATACACTCTAACTGGGGTGACACTGTCTAAAAAAAAAAAAAAAAAAAAGTTAACTGGAGACCTACAAAGACATTAAGGAAGGCTGAAAGTACAGCTCAGTGGTTGTCAATTTTTTTTTTTTTTTTTTTTTGTATACAGAGCCTCAAGCTGTCCCCCTGGGTAGAGTGCCGGGGCATTACAGCTCACAGCAACCTCCAACTCCTGGGCTCAAGCGAGTCTCCTGCTTCCGCCTCCCAAGTAGCTGGGACCACAGGTGCCCGCCACAACGCAGGGCT
>CAUYTI010062896.1:0-49189 GCA_963575145.1 Galago senegalensis
CCCTCCCCTTCCCCCTCCTTTCCCTTCCCCTTCTCTCCCCTCCCCTCCCCTCCCCTCCTCCCCTCTTCTCTTCCCTCCCCTCCCCTCTCCTCTCTCCTCCTCTTCTTCCCTCCCCTCCCTCCCCTCTCCTGTCCTTTTCTCTTCTCCTCTGCTCTTCCTTTTCCTTTCTTTTCTTTTTTCTTTCATTCTTTCTTGAGATTCCACATATCAGTGAGACATGCAGCTTGGTTTCTTCCTCTGTCTGGCTTATTTCACTTAGCATTCATCCATGTTGTTGCAAAGGGCAGAATAGCCTACAAATCATTCAAGGCCTCGGCAAGTCTGCTTTTTCTCACTTCAGAACACCCAGGCCTGACATATGCAGTGAGGTCTTAGCAAGCATGGGATTATTCGTAGTGTTTCCCACCATTACAAGCTGCTGCTACACCTAAATATTAATAAAAACATGGTTCAACGTTGAATTGAATGGGGCCCTCTGAATGGGTCTCCAAGCAGGCTGAATGTTCTAGAACATGAAACAAGAGGACTCCTGAGAGAGGGCGGTGGAGCCACAGGCTAAGCCCAGCACCCGGCACCCTTGCAGACACTGGGTGACTATTTGCTGAATGACTGTAGCCAGGGAACCAGCAGTACCCAACACCTTGGAGTAAAAAGAATGCAAGGGGGTGTTTTTGCATGGTAGACAGAACCCATTTTGGGAAACTCAACTTCTGTGCTCCCTGGCTGTTTGCAGATTCAGTTTCTCAGATCAGAGAGGAGAAACTCTAGGTAAATTTAATGTCACATCCAGCCCAGGACATGCCTGGGCCAAAGGCCTCAAATGTGTTTGAACTCTGGTGTTCTAGCCAAAAACAAATGTTGCACTTCATTCTCTAGTACTTGCATTGTGCCCACCAGGGAATGAAATCAATCTTTGGGCAAAGTGTGCCATGTTTGTTCTGTGATTTTATTTCTTAGTTCTTCACTGCTGGGTACCCTGAGGTTCAGGGTTCTGGCCCACAGCTCTCAAACGTGACTGGCTCATAGAACAATGGTAAGGAATTTTGTTAAAATGGTGATTTTAAAAAGGGAGTATCCAACATAGTTATAAAGTGTAAAGATGTAAGACCCAACACTTAGTTCTCTCACCCACCTCTACAGCTAGCTATGATCTTCAGGAAAACTTAAAGCAACCTGTCACGATGCAGTTGGCTGCTATAACAGGCTTCACAACCTTCCCCCCAAAGGAGAGCTGTTAGTGGGCTAAAATGCTGTGAGCTTTCAAGATACAGGTTTATCACTGAAGCTTTTAATTAGGAAAGGCCAACATTCAAAAAAAAAAAAAAACTTAGCTATTAAAATGTTGATGATGATTTCTTTGGGATTTATTTATTAATTTTATTGAGACTTTGCAGTATGGGGAAGAGAGAGTATTGCTAAATATTGCTGAATTATGCTATGCAAAAGCTCTAAGTTGGAGAAAGAAGAGCGTCAACAGAAAATAGAAAACCTCCCATCAATAAAAGATAATTTAAATTATTAAAAATTTTGTATTAATCACTTTGATGCATGATTAGGAAAATGCTTATGTTGTTTCCCCAGAAACTTCAATTGGATTTGTTATGGCCCTTTGTTAGTCCCGAATCCCAAGTGAGTTTTGTTAAATGAATTCATCATCTTCCTCGCCCCAACTCTACCCACCAAAACAACCCCAGACCCCAAACAAAACAGTATATTCAAGGGGTAGTCAGGCTTCCTGCTGATAAAACTATTGTTCTGGGGAATTATTTCTGGAAGCTTATGAACGTCTGTAAAATTTAGAAGCTCAAGCCAATGTCATGTAAATGAAATTAAGCTTATGAAAAATTAGTTTCTTTCTAGTTTTGGCACTCTCAATAAATACTGCAACACAGCTTTTGTTTCTGGTTTTTCCTCCCTGTCTTTTCTTTTCTTTTTTTAACAACTTCTGACCTTGGAAAGTTATGGTACATGGCAGAATAAAACAAAATGGAAATTTTATTTTAAAAATAATACATGAGCCTGCTAACTCTTTTTTTTTTCTTTGCAGTTTTTTGGCTGGGACCGGGCTTGAATCTGCCACCCCCAATAGAGGGGGCCAGCGCCCTACTCCTTGAACCACAGGTGCTGCCCAGAGCCTGCTAACTCTTAATTTTAAATGTAAATGTTGGCTTCTAAAGTATTCAATTTAAGGAAACTTAAAGGTAAGAATCTAAGTTTTATGAAAAGAAGTGGTATTTCTAAGGAAGAGTTAAATTTATCTGAGGATAAAGATTTTTTTAATGAATGTGTGGTTAAATTGGGAAACTCCAGTTTTGAGGGGCATTTAATGTTTCTTCTCTTAACTGACTTTGAAAGTGACATACTTCCATATGGTCACTGAACGCTTCAACCCACAAGATACAGATCACCATTAAGCAAATACACGTTTTTAACTGTTACGCAGGGTGGAGGGCGTAGCTTTGGGGGGTCAGTGGCATTGCACGGGTGTCTTTATGGTATTTTCAGAATAACGTTTTCTTTAAGTTGTCCCCAAAATATGGTTCTGTCAGTGTTGATGTTTTATGAATAAGCTGAACAGTCAAGTTCAACTGGATGTTCTTATTGCTGCTTTTTTTGAAACATGCTGACCTGCTGTTTTTTACCTCAAATTTCAAGAGCCAGGTGCATTCTTTCTTTCTTTCAGAAGTTCAAATTCTGTCAGTTTGTACATTATTTTTAGTTGGGGCCGAAAAAGAAAGTAGGCAGGCATTTATAAAATAGAGTGACTTTTCAAAAAATGTTATTTCTATATTTTTATTTCTAACAGTTTGAATAGAAATTTTATAAGGCTGATTTATGTCAGCATGGAAGCTTACAGAATAAAACTTTCCTTGAAAATTAGAATTTGACCAACAATCCCAGAAAACGTTTCATTTTAGCTTCAAGTAGGAGAATACAAGGAAAGAGAATGGGTCTGAGTGGGTCCTGCCTCGAGCTCGGGAAGCGAGGGAACTTGTGGGTTCACAGTTCTTCAGCCCCTTTGGCATCAATAAACTTTCATTTAATTCCAGAAACTGTCACTCCTGACCTTTTTCTGGATCTTACAATCACCCAGAGCCCTACAAGGAGGGCGGATCTCTCCCCTTGGCTGTGAACTTGGGTCTCGTCCTCTTGCTCACTTCCACTGACTGTTTTCTTTTCCCTCCATCAAAACCAGTCATCCCATGAATGTGCCTTGCTTTCCCAGCCCAGCCCGTCAGTCTCCTCTCTCCGCCTGGCCTGGATCAGATGCTCTGCTGTCTCAACTGTTCTTTGACCCGTGTCCTCACAATCACGGTCTCCTTGGATCTCCTTCCCGTTCCCCTTGCTTTGCCTGACATTCCTTACAGCCCCCCATACACATGTTTTTCTAGTCTTGATATTGAGCTTCTATTAAGGGTGTCTAGCTTTGTTATTTATTTGCCATAAATTGGAAGAATAAGACTTGCCTTTGGCCACATGTTAAAAACAAAACACTAGTGAAAGCTGGTGAACAACAAAAACAGTCTGTGCTTTTTGTGGTATCAGACACAACAGGTAAGCAATATAGCCCTCAAATAATCTGCATGTGCCCGTAAACTGCAGGCTGGACCCCCTCAGGTCCAAAATGTTCCCTGCTCTCCTCGAGAACAGACTTTACACAGCTACAGTGGGACCTTCTTCTTTGTGGCATTTCTTACTGTTTTCTCCTACCTAATCCCCTAGTGAGTTGCCGTGGTGGCCAAGCCGGCCCTTTTCTATTTTCTCCAAGCTTCAACCCTCCTGACCATTCTCTTGGCCTCTCGTGCCTCAATATCAGAATTCTTTGCAGCCTCTGTTCCCTTTTACCAATATTGCAGAAGATGAAGCAGCTCTCTTCCTTTCTTATCCCTGGAAAATCCTCAGCCATTATCTCCCTGAATATTACTTCTGCCATTAGAAATAGCAACTGATGGGCGGCGCCTGTGGCTCAGTGAGCAGGGCACCAGCCCCATATACCTTGCCCAGCCTGTCGTCTCCTCTCTCCGCCTGGCCTGGATCAGATGATCTGCTGTCTGAATTGCGGAGGGAAATTTTGAATAGAAATTTTATAAGGCTGATTTATGTTAGCATGGAAACTTACAGAATGAAACTTTTCTTAAAAATTACACCATGACCAACAAATTTCCTTCTTTGTTCTTTCTGGAACACAGAACATGAGGGTTGGGCCTTGTCGGAGGAGCTAAGGTGTCCTTCATGCTCCTAATTGTTCTTCCCACTTTTTTTCTCTCTCTGAAATTTGGGTGGTTTATGTTAACTTTTTTTTCTCTGTTTTCTTTTCTGAGACAGAGTCTCACTCTTTTGCTCAGGGTAGAGGGTTGTGGTATCATCGTTGCTCACAGCAACCTCAAACTACTGGGCTCAAGAATCCTCCTGCCTTCACCTCCTAAGAACTAGGACTCAGGTGCTGCCACAACGCCTGGATATTTTTTAGAGATGGGGTCTTGCTCTTGCTCAGGCTGGTCTTGAACTCCTGGCTCCAGCAGCCTGCCCGCTTTGGCTTCCCAGAGTTACATTAGGTTTTATTGGAATTTACTAATACTGTGTTCTGCTATATCTGCTCTGCTGGTAAACCTGTTCACTATTATGTGAAAAATATATTATAATTTTTCAATTCTAGATATCCATTTGATTATTTTTTTTCACAATTATACTCATTTCTTAATAGTTTTGAAATATACCATTCCATCATGCACATTAGGTGAGGTCCCCCTCAAAACCCTCCCTGCTCCCCTATCCCCCCTCCCCTTCCCTCTCTCCTCTTGTCTCTACTTTCTGGGCTATAGTTATGTTTTGCCATTCGTATGAGTGTGTAGGTGGTTATATCATTTGATTATTTGTAAATATAAATTATTTGTCAAAATTCTCTATGTTTTTCTGTATTTTAGGATTCTTTCTCTTCATTTAAAGAAACATATTAATCAAATTAGAGTCATCATTTGCTATTTCTTTCTCTTTCTTTCTTAAGAGACAGAGTCTTACTCTGTCACCCTCAGTAGAGTGCTGTGTAATCACAGCTCACAGCAAACCTCCAGCTCCTGGGCTCAGGCGATTCTCTGCCTCAGCCTTCTGAGTAGCTGGGGCTACAGGTGCCCACCACAACTCCCAGCTATTTTTTGTTCACAGTTTGGCCTGAGGCAGGGTTTGAACCCACCACCTTCAGTCTACGGGGCCAGTGCCCTACTCACTGAGCCACAGGCGCTGCCCATCATTTGCTATTTCTAATGGCAAGCTTATCTGTGTTTTTTCTCCCGATTATTCGTCACAAGGCCTCCCGCTTTGTATGTCTAAGTATCGTCGTCTTAACATGCAGCAGAGACTCCAGTGACTGTTCTCTGCCAACTAATAGATTGTTCCTTCTCCTTGTTGTTGGGCAGACAGCATACGAGATCGACTGCCTGAACACGGAGACCTAGCCGCGCTGGGTGCTGAGCTGCAGTTTTACCAAGACTCAGTTTACATCCAGTTCAAGACTTTTCCAGCCTCCAGAGGTTTTCAGTTCAGCTCTTTAACTTCACGCCTGTATTAGTTACCTACTTCTGCATGACAAATGACCCCAGTTTAGAAGCTTAAAACAACAGACACTATCTCATGGTTTCTGTGGGTCAGGAGTTTGAGAGCAGCTTAGATGGGTGATTTTGGCTAGAGGACTCTGAGGCAGTCAAGGTGGAAACTGGAGGGGCTGGAGGGCCTGCTTCCGGGATTAGTCCCTTGCTCTGGCTGGAGGCTTCTTCCTTTGGGCTGCTTGTCAAAGGGCTCAATTCCTTACCACGCAGCCTCTCTGTCAGCTTCTTCATGTCCCAGGCTAAGTGGTTTTCCTCAGCACGAGGGATTCAGGAGAGAGAGCAAGTTGCAATGTCTCTATGACTTAGGCTCAGAGGTCACCACGCATGATTTCTGCCACATTTTTTGCATCAGTGAGTTACTTTGTAGGGTCCACATTCAAGGGGAGGGAAATTAGCTCTACCGAAGGGAAGAGTATCCGAGAATTTGTGAACGTATTTTAAAATCATCACGCGTTTGCATGTATCTTTCAAAATCTGGTGGAAGTCCTCAGGGGAGACCTGCCTTGTGTTTGTTTGGGCTAAAATCCCCTGTAAGTTCTATTTTTCAAGTACCAAGAGAAAGTACGAGAATTCGCTTCATTGTTCAGAGATTTTGGCTGAGCTCCCCTACCTCCCAGAAAGTTCCAGAACTCAGCAGATATTCTGAGGCCCTTGTCATTCCCAGTTTGTCACACCAACTGCGTCAGCTGCTAGAAGCTTCACTGGTTCCCTGTCTTCCCAAAAGGCGTGCTCTGCTTCTCCTGATCCTTAGCCCTCATCCAAACCAGAAAATTCCCCAGGGGAAAATGGCTGTCCTGATCAGTTCAAGTCACAATGGTTTTCCTACCTCTGGAATCCTAATCCATCCAGTCCTCACAGTTCTGGGTTTAAAACACAGTAAGGGTTTGAAAATACAACTGTGTAATTTATCCACCTTTTTGTATTTGTTGAAATAGGGGCATTGACCTGCCTTGACTGCTACCTCCCACCCTGACGCAAAGGTGCTCTCACTCCCTTTTTAAAGAAAACGTCTCCATTCCGTGTCTTGTTTCTGAATTCTCTGAGGTCCTGCTCCATGAAGTATATGCTCCCTCCCTTGAATCTTTCCTTCTTTAGCTTGCAAACAACTTTTTGTCTTTTCTCTCCTATATACATTTAAAAAAAAATCTGAGCCTCCTTACACCTCCCTTCCCTCTGGTGTTTGGAATGTTCCAGTTGCCTTTGCCCGCCTCCTGCTAGGCCCCTTCACACTTCTCACTCTCGCTAAGGACCTCAAGATGACCTCTCGGTGGCAAAGTCCAGAGGCTTCCTCTCAATTTGCCTCCCACCAAACATCCGGCTGCTTGTCCTGTTTGAACCTCTCTCCCTTTCCTCCCCTTAAGAAATTAGAAATTCTAATTTCTGTAGCCTCCATTCATTCTCCAAGACCCAAGTGTCCTATTGTCCTTGCACCTGTGTCCCCCCCACCCCTCAGGCTGCATCTTTCTCTCAGCTCCTGTATGTCTTCGTGGTGACAGTGGTCATCTGACATCACATTTGCTGTCTCAGCCAGGAGAGATCCTACTCTCTGAGGGACATTTGACAATGCATGTGGACATTGTTGTGATGATTTGGGGACAGTCACAGGCATCTGGTGGGTAGAGGCCAAGGATGCTGCATCACCCATTGCCAAGAACGACTCAGTCCCCAGTGTCAGCAGTGCTGAGGTAGAGAAGTAGCACCGGCCTGTGTGCCTCTCGGCAAGTGGCAGTTGGTTTCCTTATCTGTGTCCTTGGAATGCTTGGCAGGTGCATCGCATATGTTCAGTAAGTGTCTATTCAATGTCTGGAAGAGAACTCATGGCATGCCTCCTTCTGTGCCTTACCTGCGTCTTAGAGTCTGTGCTGTCACTTCCTTGCTATTTATAATTCTTTATAATCCAGCGCAGTAGCTGGCCTCACCCTGAGCTCTTCCAGGATTCCCCCCAAGTTCCTGTCTCTCTCATTTGAGCTCTGCAGCCATTTGCTTGCAGAGTTCATCATGGCTTCTGCAGTACTGTGGGCCAGTCTGTGCCTCCAGATTGGAGGTACTTATTTCATTATTAATCAATTGGCTTCTGTTACCAAACGGTCCTCAGTCTTCTCTTAATTTGGAGTACTTTCCAGACTGTCTCCCCTATAGTGATGCAGAACCCAGCAGACTATTCGGACCTCCCCTCTGATGTTTCTTACATGATGTTAAAAGTCCAACTGAGACTGTCTGGTGGGCTGGTGACATCCTATAATTTTGTTAAACAGATTTCGACAAAATGACTTCCAGAAGCCTCTAGTGCAGTGATACATCATGGCATGAATGCATATTACTGCAGACATGATGGACAGTTTTACTTCAATTATAAGTATCAGTATAGGTGTAAAAAAAGAAATCAAACATATTGCTAAATAGCCACATTCGGCTCAAAGTACATACGCAAACCGTGGTGAACAAGTTCGGAAGTCTGGCCGTTTATTTGAGAAATACTAGGAGCTGCCATTAGAGTGGGAGACAAAAACTATCTTCCTTCCTTCCTTCCTTCCTTCCTTTCGTTGGCAAATCCTATTCTTTGAGAGTAGATTTTAATTTTCAATGTTTTCTAAGATCATTCAGACTTTAGAATAGTGAGTAAAGATTAGTCTAGGTGTCCTCTGCTAGTTAAAGACAGGGTTAAAATAAATAATTAAGCCTGTGATTTTTTTTTATTACTTATAAAGAAGTTCAAAAAGCCATTTCAAACTGGCCTCATATGTTTTGGCATCACTGAAATAACTTTTGGAGTCAAACTCATTTTGATATATAAATTCTGTCCTCATCTCATTATCTCTTGTTCGTATCTTGTTTTGAAAGTACATATATTTCATCTTCTTTGGCACTATATTGTAAAGAGAATAGAGACTTTTTTGTTGTTGTTGCAGTTTTTGGCTGGGGCTGGGTTTGAACCCACCACCTCCGGTCTGTAGGGCCGGTACCCTACTCCTTGAGCCACAGGCGCCACCCCTAGAGTCCTTGACTGTTTTTTCACCTTGACTATTGTTCGTATATATAAAGACTACAGATTTATGAGTATTGATTTTGTATCCTGAGATGCTGCTGTATTCCTTGATCACTTCTAGGAGTTTTGTAGTTGAGTCCCTAGGGTTTTCCAGATATAGAGGGAGGGTTAATGGTGGAACCACATCATGGAGCATATTGCAAGGGTACAAGTCAAATCTATCAAGTGTTGAACACAAATGTCTTAACACTGTAATTAAGTAAATAAGGTGAAAGCTGTGTGAATTAGTAGGATGTAAGCACTCCAATTTGTACTAATAATCAACACATTGAATCCCACAAAGGCATAAATGTATTCATGATCTATGTATATATTTCTTAATAAAAAAAGTCAAAAAAATGAAAGTATGTATAAATCCCCTTGTGGAGAAGGCAATGGTTCCCACTCTACTAGCAAAGATTGCAGTGCGCTGAAGACTTGGGGAAAAAGCACATTCCACATCCTTCTCGTACTTGACCTCCTAAAGATTTCTGTTGCTCTGAAGGATGGGTCTCTTTGCTGCCTCTGGCTAGGAATCATCCAGGCATTTTAGATTAGGTTTGCTGTGCTCTCAACACAAGCATATCATTGGGGAGCTAAATTATGTTTAGAAGCTACGTTTTTGTTTTAATGATATATTGTTGATTGACTTTGCCCTCAATTTAATAGAGTAATCATCTTGTTCCTGAGTGGCTGTGACATTTGAGGTGCCCCAGGCCACGGGCCAGAATCAAGGTCCCATGCAAGGAAGTCATCCAGCTCTTTATGGGAGAAGACAGAGATAATAGACTTCCCGCCCCACACCCTCCACCCCCACCAGCTGTTTGAACTCATTTTCATTTGAATTCCAAAACTAATTAACTGACTTTTCCAGAAGAGCTATTCCAGTTTATGCAAACTGATTTGTATCATGGACAAAATAGATGGTGCTTGTTTGTTTTGCTGCGGGAGGGGTGAGGAAGTCTTTTTCAAACTCAGTATTGTGTAGTCTCCTCTGAAAGGGTAAAAGCCGTTTTTTATGGATTCCTGAGAGAAACACTGGAGTTAAGTGCTGTCATTTTGGGTGATCACCTGGGTTAACAGCATCACTAATCCAGAGGCAAACACGAGCATCCCGCCATTCAGAAGAAGCTCTGGCTTAAAAGGTTATCATCAAAACAAAGCCACACATACTAAATATACACATTATGTGTATTATAGGACTGAGGGATCCCTGCAACCATGTGGACCAGACTGAAACACAATGACTTAGCACAAAGAATATGTTATAACCGTTTGGAGTGCCACCTTACTGCTCAGTACCTGCAGAGAGGATGGATCTCAGTCCTGAAACCAACAACCAACAAGCAGCCTGGTTCTCACTTGTACATCCCAAGCTCCCAGCTGATGGTGCACGTGGTCCTAGTTAATTAAACATAGACTCAGACAATCAGAGTTTCCTCCAGCACTTAATGGCTTCTTTCTCTTCTTGCTATAGTAGGGTGACCAGATGTCCTGCTTTTGGTGGGACAGTCCCACTTTTCAACAATTTGTCCCGCGTCCTGTGATGTTTTAAAAAAGGCCTGATTTTTGGAAAGAATGCACGATCAGGTGGGAGAACAGGAAGGGAATATACGGTTCTTGGCTGCCATGTGGCTATTTCACCAGAATATGAGTTTTATATTATTTTTGTTAATTTTATAATGTTAAACTGTAATAATAACAAATAATTGCTGAGCTGTGATTATCGAGAACTGCTTATCAAAGTTTGCATTGTTGTCAGGCCCTGCCCTGCCCCATTCCCCGCCCTGCTCTGCCTCCCCATCCTCCCCACCGCCATGTTGTCATGCCTTACTGATGTTAAAATCTGGTCACCCTATGCTATAGTGCTGTGCAGATTCAAGGGTGGTGGTTTAGAAAGTGTCACATCCCAGGTGGGAGGGGACATCTTGTCCTTGTGTGTCATGGTCTGTCGTCATGAGCTTCTGAGACATCCATGTTCCCACTGGATGAGACGTCTTTGGTCCTCCCAGATCTTCTCACATCTGCTCTGTCCTGAGCTTGAGCCCTTGGCAGATCTGCTCCGTTTTCCCTTCAGCATCCGCTGAGAGGTTCTCAGCCAGGAGGGGATACTTTCTGGGCTGCTGAGAACTACTTGGGGCCATCTTGGCTGTCACTTCTGCTCTCCTGCGTCTCACCACCCATTGTGGCTGGAAAGCAGGGAATTAGGACACAGGTTCCCCTGCTCTTTGACCCCCAAACTCCTATCGGTGGGGAGAGGGATCTATCTTTTCCCTTTAATATGAGTCAGGGTTCTCCAGAGAGGCAGAGGCAATGGGAATCTATCATCTGTCCATAGTTACATCTGCATCTAAGTTTCTGTTCCTGCCTCTTTCTGAATCTCTTCCTATCTCTACCTGTATGCCTCTATATGTACATACAGATATATACAGAGGGATTTATTTTAAGGAGTGGGCTCATGTGATGGTGGGGACTAGCAGGCCAGAAGTTCAGATGAGTGCTGACCTTACACTCTAGCCACTGGTTTCCTTAGGGCAGCAGGCTGGAAGCTTAGGCAGGATCTCTATGTTGCAATCTTGAGAATTCCTTCTTCTCTGGGAAATTTCAGTCTTTTCTCCTAATGGTCTCATTGTTTGGAGGAGGCCTGCCCACATTATGGAGCGTAATCTGACTTACTCAAAATATACTGGTTTAAATGTTGAGCACATCTACGAGATACCTTCACAGTGACATCTGGGAGGGAATTTAGTCAGGCAACTGGAAACCATGGCCCAGCCAAGAGACACTTCACTTTAATCATCTCACCCCTCCCTGGATGACTTGGAACCAGCCTGGGGGAAGGGTCCCCTCTCCAGGCACCCACAGACCCCTGACAGTCAGGCCTCCTTTCTTGCACTCCTTCCCCCGAGGCTGGGGATGTTCAAACGTTCAGTCCTAGAGCAGAAAAACCTGGCTCTTGTGTTCTTGCAAATCTATTGTTTAGGGTATACAGGGGGAAACTCTGGGTTCTCTGGTGAGTTTTGAAGGTTATTGGTAAACTCAGAAGCTGAGGCCTGATGCCCTTGGTTGTTTACATCATCCTTTCTCTAGGAGGGGTCCTGCAGTGCCTTAGCTGTGTCTGACATGGGGGAGCTCCCCAGGGTCCCAGAAAAGTCACTGGGAATGAAATGGAGAGGCTGGTTCATGCCATGTGATGGCTGCACTTCTATGGCATCGCTGACCTTACCTGTGCGCTGTGCTGACCGGCACCAGCACCTCCTCCGTCACCACCCCTGCAATGCATGCAACTTGCTCTTGCTGGTGTCTTAATCTGTTCAGGCTGCTGCAAAAAATATCACATACTGGGTGGTTCATAAACAGCAGAAATTAATTTCTGACAGTTGTGGAGGCAGGGAAGTCTGGGTTCACAGGTGGATCTTTCTCATCGTGTCCTCATAAGCATCTCTCTATGCCCACTTTATAGGGGCACTACTCAGCATGGCATGACCCATTCCCCTCCAGATGGCTGCACCTCCACATCTCCTGAGCATTAGATTTCAGCACATTTCTTTGGGGAGGGGTATAGACATTCAATACATGGCCGTCCATGGGTCAGTGTCTACCACACAGTTTACTTTCAGTAAAAAAAAGTTGAATGAATGGCTTGGTGCCTGTAGCTCAGTGAGCAGGGTGCCAGTCACATACACTGAAGGTGGTAGGTTCCAGCCCAGCCCATGTCTGCTAAACAACAATGACAAATGCAGCCAAAAAATAGCTGGACATTGTGGTGGGTATCTGTAGGCCCAACTACTTGGGAGACAGAGGCAAGAGAATCACTTAAGCCCAAGAGTTTGAGGTTGCTGTGAGCTGTGACGCCTCAGCACTCTACCAAGGGCAACATAGTAAGACTCTGTATAAAAAAAAAAAAACAATTGAATGGAACTGAAGGAAAAACTTTTTCTCAGATCCAATAACTATTTGAGATGGGAGAGAGACTATTCCAGGTGTTAATGTCTTCAAATAAGAACAGAAATGTCAGAAATGTCTTGGTGATCTCTGCCTGGCACTGTTCTTTACATTTATGAAGGCCAAGAGCTTAATAAATTTGCACCTGTCTGTTTATAAACCCTTCTCTGTGGTTTGATCATAAAGCCAAAACCCATCTATTTTATCACTTAGATCAATTATTATAATTATGTTTTGAAAAATTAGACTTGTGAAGGCCAGATGTAGAATAAGGATCCTGCTGTATCATAATTAGAGATAGTCCTTTGTGTCCTTGAATGAGCTCCTAGTCTGTCTGTGAAACATGGTAGATACAGTAGACCCTCCATAGCTGACCCCCTCCCTGCACCAACCACCTCCTTAAATTGACCTAATGTCTGTAGACTGGACATGCACCACATGTACATATCAGCACAGTAGGCCTAGTTCCTCATGTTGACCACCTCTGTATGTTGACCAGCTTCTTATAGTTCCTTGGGGGTCAACTTGCAGAGGATTTATTGTGTTTTAATTGTTGATTAAGACCTACATAAACCCCAGGCTCTTTGTTTGGAGACATACCATCTTGAATAACTAGCATAGAGGGGGCTTGCAATAGTATTTGATGAATGAATGAATATATGTTAGCAATATGTAATAGTAAATGTAAAATAGTCACCATGCCACAGGAAGGACACTGTCCAAGTGTCTTAAACCGCTTGGCATTGTTGGCCTGGATATTATCATATCCATCTGATTCCTGATCTTGAGAACCATTTGGTGGGTGAGCATGTTGTAAGAAGCTCTAGGGCAATGCAGAAGCCACCTGTGCCCACCGAAACAGAGAGGAGTATGCTGGAAGGCTCCAGAACTGAAGGGATGGCTGGAGCCAAGGGCCCACCTGTCTGGACCTTGTTGTTGGTGCTGTGGCTGCCACTGGATGCCCAGTGTGGCTGCTGACACCCCCGGGTCCCCTGGACATGTGCCTTTGAGTGGCAGATATAGTGAGCAACTTTCTTTACCATCTCGGCATCCTGGGATCCCCTCCTGACTGCAAAGCCCTGGGTAGGAGCTTCCCGATGGCTGAGTTGAAGTTCTAGGCCCACAGGGAGCAGTCAGGGTTGCATGGCCACTGTGCTGCCTGCTGTGGGTCACTCACTGGGGGAATTCCAATCAGAGTGAGCACAGTGCTTTTCATTGTGTTGTAACTGAGCTATGAACAAATGTGGTTCCAGGAAAGAAGTCAGCATAACCCCATGGTGAGCACAATTACATTACGTGACCTGTATGTGGAGCCCTCCTCGTTCAGAGTTTGGCTTGTGATAAGGACTTGACAAATACCGGTTATTATCACCACAGTAATAGTATGGAATTAGCCTTAATTTTTAAAATAATAGGCAAGATAAACTGTCCATGGGTTGGCCCTCAGTAATATTTCAAAGCAGGGGAGTCCAGCCTGGACAACACTCTGTCCACCTGCCTCCTTCACCCCACTTCTTTCCCGTGTCACCTGTTGTCTCCCAGTGTCACAGGGTTAGTTCTTTGCTGACCATCTGCAAAAGTAGTTAATGTTGAGAGTGGTTTCAATGCCAGCTTTACACAGCTGTTTGTGTTTATACCATTTATGCCCACCCACAAAGACCCTAAAGTTTGCAAGGCTGAATGAATCTTTAATGGTGACCCCTAACTCTGGTAGGAATAATAAGCTTTACTTAAATAAATACTTCCATGTTGAACATTGAGCTAAATGCTTCAAATGCATTATTTCCTAGGCACTAGCACATTTAATATGCATAACTCTTTGACATAGTTACTCTTATTATCATCCCAATTTTCAGATGAGAAAATTGAGGCTTGGAGTTGAGACTTGACCCCAGTGCTGAGTGACTCTACAGCTCACGTGGGGCGCTGAGATCCACTGATCCACTACCTCACTTTAGCCTTTTATGTGGAGATCTTTGCTGTGGACCAACACACATTCCTGGCTCTGGTTCCTGATGCCACTGTCTGCCCAGTTGATAATGAAAATAACTCAGGAACATAGAGGAGCCCCAATCTTCTAAAGTGCTTAAGGTCATTGAGGCCAAAGAGTAATTTTAGTTTTTTTTTAAAATTTTGTTATTTGCTAATGTTCAGCGCCTGGCTAATTGAGTTGAATGAATCTGCACTAGTCCTCACTGCAGCACATGGGGACAATCCCAGTGGCTATACAGAGGGTCCATGCCCAACATGCCCAGAGCATAGGAGCTGGACGAATCTGGTTTCAAAGCCTGCCTCCCCATCTGAGCAAATCAATCAACTTCGCGAAGTGTCATTGTTTCTTCCTCAGATTAGGGGAAAACAGCATCTGTCTCCTCGGTTTGCAGTAACGTTTGGAAAGTATGCAGGGACAAGTCCCCAGCACATGGTAGGCCCATCAAAACCAGTTGCTGGGAGACTCAGGAAAGGAGGAAACCCAAATAGACTTTCCTGCCTGTAATCAAAGATGGCGGCATTTTACTGATTGTGCTTGAAAATAATTTAGGGGCGAGTACTCCCTCAGTCACTGTCCTCGATTGGCCATTTATAGTTTTGTTCACAATCTATTCTGGATGGCTCCATTTAAAGGACACCCAACAGGCATCCTTTGAATGATAAATCACAGAAATGATGACCTCTGAATTCTAGAATAGCTTTTATCTGGTGTAAACAAAATATTTGAAACACTGAGAGAGCCTTTTAAGTGAAGACCTTTGTTGCAGATGGCATAACCAAGGCTGATTACCTTTTAATTAATGGGCATCAGGCTCCTCTGAAAAATCAAGTTCAAAGTTACAGTAATTTGTCAAACGAAGCTTCACTTAAAGAGTTGGAAACTGATTTCTTTCTTCCTAATAGCAAGAGGGCGGTTTTACGTTTCTTTTTAATAAAAGTATTTGCCCTATCTTTTAAGGCCTCTCAACCTCAGCGTCTCTGCGGGTCAGGGCCTCTGCCCTGGGAAACAGATTAACCTTCGAGACACACAAAGGTTTACAAGAAGTTCCCAGAGATGCAGGAGGATAGCACTGGGCTTGACGTCGCCAGATCCTGAAAATCCACATTGCTGCTGAGTCTCATGGAATGAGAGGGTGAGCACGAGAAGGTGCTTGCCCTCCGGCCTCCTCACGGCGAGCAGCCGAGTCAGTCAGCAGGTGTGGGTCTGCAGGGGGTTCACTGGACTCTAAGTGGACTCCCACGACCTGCTCTGACCTGGCAGGCTTGCACACATGCTTCAGTTCTCGACTTCTGGGGGCATCCCATCTCCTGCTGACCCCTGCCTGAGAGCTTATTTCCAAGTACTTGTTTTGATGCAGGGTCGCTATCTGTTCAGCCACCAGTATCTATGCAAATATTCAGATTTGTTTTTGTTTAGTGTGTGCATTTTTTCCAAGAACATGCTAGGCCATGTAGAGCTTCTAGAATTACTGATGGGTCTGTTGCCCATCTCCATTTACTGGGAGTCAGAATACACTAGGCAGATGGCGTGAGGGTCATCCCACCATCCCACATCTGGCCAAAGGCGTGGACTAAGGAATATTTCCGGTTCATGGCCATCTCTCACCTGGAGCTACCACCCCTTTTAATAAGCCCAGACTCTCCTGCACTGCCTTTCCCAGGAGAGGTCAGCTTCTTCTAATCCCAAATTGCTCCTGCCTTGGGGTGGCCCCCTGACAGGGGGACAGGAGCTGCTCTTGGTGCCTCCCCCCGCCCCCAGCTCTTCTGACTCAAAATGCCTTCCCTGAGGTCCTACAGCTGCCTGAAACCTCCCACAGTTGACTTCAGACCGAGGGAAACCAGGCTACAGAGTGCAAGCCCAGCGTACTTTTGGCTCAAGGAGTTAAAAGCCATGAAGTGCTGATTTTTAATCTTTTTTCACTTTTTGCCAGAAGCCCAAAACTGCCTCTTTAAATTATTTCAACTAACTTCCGTTGATGGTCTGTAGATAAACAAAAATGCCTGCTGAAATGAATTTGTAGGGTAGTTTCATAGAAAAGAGGCGGCCGCACGCGGGAGATCGTTATTCTAGAGCGCCTAATTAGGGAACCTAACAAACAGGCCGGCCACATCTCCCAGGGAGCCGCAGCTGCTCTCCGGCGTCAGCTGTGCATTAAAGACGCATGGCTGTGTGAGTCACTCGGCAGTGCAACAGCTGGGAGGCGCTCGGCTCCTGGGGAAGACGGAAGGCACACTTTGGGGTTTAAAATAATTTGCTCTGTTAAGAGAGAGAGAGAGTGCATGGTGTGTGTGTTTGTGTGGTGGTACCTAAAAGGTCAGCAGGGACTGTGCTGGCACCACTGCCTCCTTGTTAGGCCTCTGAGCTCCACCTTGAACCCTGGGTCTCCCCTACAGACGTCTGAACTGAGTCTCATACCTGTAGCTTCTGGATATGTTGCTAGCTGCCATGTTTAAAAATTAATATACTCAGCTTTTAACAGTTTTGGATACTACATTTTAACATGAAGCTTTTGAAAATGGAAAAACCCTTAAGACCCACAAAGCTTCATGCCAAGGGATGGTACGTGGGCGTCCTAGACAGTTCATGGGAAGATGGTGGCAGTCATCCTCACCCCGTGCTTGAGTTTCCTGGGGCTGCCATATAAATGATCACCAATTGGGTAGCTGAAAACAGCACAAATTTATTCTCATAATTCTGGAGGGTGGAAGTCCCAAATCCAGGAGTTGGCAGGGCTGTGTTCCCTCTGGGGCTGTCTGGGAGGGTCTGTACCTGCCTGTCTGCTTGCCAGGGTCAATGTGGTCCTTGGTATTCTCATCTGCAGACGCGTCATCCTGACTCCAGCCTCTCCACTCACATGACCTTCTCCTCTACCTTTGTCTCAAATGGCCCTAAACTTATCTCTTCTCTTTCACTTCTCTGAGCTTTAGTTTCTCCATCTGTAAAGTGGGATAATTGGACATATGCAAGTGAGGAAAGGTGTCATTGGGTTTAGGGCCCACCTGGATAATCCGGGATGGTACTATCTGAAGATGTTTATCTTATCTGCAAAGACCCCTTTCCCAAATAAAGTCCCACTCACAGTCTCCAAGTGGACATAGATTTTGGGGGAGGGCACCACTCAACCCATTGCTCCCCTCAAACCACAGCACATGGCAGGGAAGGCCACTGAATTGCTGTAACTTAATTTCCAGGAGATACTTTTCTAGATAGTCGAAGCATAGACCAGCAGGAGTATCACTGTGTGTCATCCTGACGCCTTTCTCCTCCCCAAGATAATCCTTTGAAGTTTCCTGTGTGGTGGCTAGACAGTGGCCTTTGCATAGCTCTGGGATTTTTCCATATTTGCCTATAAAAATTGGGACTTGAGGATAAATCCTAGAATTTGGCAGTACTGCTCTATTTTACTCTTAAGGGATTTTAAAAGGAAAAAATCCAAAAGAGTTGATGGAGGAAGATCTGTGGGGTCAGAAATGACATCTTACTCCTCAAACCGCGGTGCATGGACCTCTCTCTACAGGCCACTGGGAGGGCCAGTGGGGGACTGACCAGGAGATGAGGGCAGTGGCTACAATGTAGCAAGATGAGGTCGGAGAGGCACAGGGAATGTGCAGGAGACTCAGTGTGGCGGAGCACAGGGGTGGGCCACCCACCGCAGACACAGAGGATGGGAAACTAATGGAGGCTCGGGAACAGAGCAGTGATGAAGGAGACCAGCACTTGTTGGTGCTGCCTTCCAGAATTTTCCTACTACAGATGGTGGGCCAGCTGGAAATCACATGAGTCTTTTGTGGTCTTATGATTCTGACTGGGAATCTTCAGTTGGAAACTGGGCATGGTGGAGGGGCGGGTACCACCTGACATCAAGGTATGTATGTACGAGGTATGTGTTACCAGTTATCACCTTGCTCACCGTGTCCCTCACCAGGATGGAGCTCTGCGAGGTCAGGGGCCTAGTCCCTGACCCTAGTCCCACAGTCTTCTCACTGGGATTCCCGTCCCTATTCCTGGTGTTCGACAGGGAGCAGGTGCTCAGTGAATACGTGATGACTGAAGGAATGGATTGTGACCAGCGGCTTGTGCATTTCATTCAAAAGTGAATCTTTGATCTTTCTTTGACTCTTATTGCCTTGCTGCCTCCAGGGCTTTAATTGCCTCCTACTCTCCCTGTTGGTGAGGGAGAGATTCCCACCGTAGGGTTGGTTAAAGACACAATGCCTGGCCCCGGACAGTTGAGATTATAGCCATCTCTCTCAGTCACATACACTCACATCCCGGGGTAGGAGGACACTGTGCCTGCCATGTGGGAACACTCAAGGACATAATAAGCGACCATGGGCTGTGGGAGGCTGGTGTTTTAGGAGTGAGGAGGGTGCACTGTCTTCTGGTGGGATGATGTGACTGGCTCGTCTAATTCCATGGGTGGGCAGGGATCTGAACCTCCCTGCTCAGGTATGAGCAGGCTCTGTGCCGGTCCCAGGAACCTTATCTGCAGGGGCACAGTGGGGAGGGCCACTAAGGCCCTTCCAGTTTTGCCAGCTGTCAAGGAAACACAAAATATTTGGCTTTAATGTAAACCTTAGACCTGAGACCTGCTCCTAGGTATAAGAACAGGCTCCAGAGTCAGTCTTGATGGAGCCAAATCACCTGCTTAGTTGTGTGTCCTGAAGTTCTGTAGCCTCCCTCTGCCTCTCTCTACTTATGAAAGAGAAATGATAATAGCACTCATTTTAGAAGATGTTGTCAGGAATACAACTCTTCTAAGATGAACTAAGCTCCCAATCAATGCTAGTTATCATAAGAACAGATGTAGAAACAGGTAGACTCACACTGGAAGCTGTCTCTGCTACTAGGTAGATTTCACTTCTCTGAGCTTTAGTTTCTCCATCTGTAAAGTGGGATAATTGGACATATGCAAGGCTATTGGGAGGCAATGGACATGAAACACTTAGCACAGTGCCTGGCCCCTGTGAAGGCATCCACGCACATCCACAGGGGTTGTTCCATTCATGATAGAAATGCTCTCCATTTACTAAGTGCCTACTTCATGCTGGATACTGGCCCATGTACTGGAGCAGGCAGGGTGCAGGTTGGAGACTCAACTCTGGCAGGGTCTAGCAGGGTGCAGGTTGGTGGCCCTGGCAGGGTACAGATTGGAGACTCAGTGTAGGTCAGAGCACAGAGGATGTTATAGGCTGCAGCAAAGAATTGAAAATATATCCCAGTTCAGTGGTTGTCAGCCTGGATTCTGGAGTTATGGAATAGAAAAAGAATGCAGTAATTACTGAGGAAGGAAGGTCAAAATTCAAATGTACCATAGAGATTCCCTACCCCTGGAAGACATGCACATCCTTCCTCCCCTCCCCAAGGCTCTGGCCTCAGCTTGGTGAGAGTCTCTGCTATGGGTATGTCTGTCAGGTGTTTTGGGACAAACACATGTGGAGAGCTATGCTATGGAGGGACATGGAGCCACTGGAGGGTTGGAGTGGGGAGGGATGGGCAGGGTCTTGGTGGTGTGAGTATTCAGGCTGCCCTGCTGGGAACAGATTGTAGCTGAGCAGGACCAGAGAGAGGGAGCAAGAATGAGGGGGATGATGGGACCACATTAGGGAGGGATTCATGGGTGGGGCTGCCAAGGAGAGGATGAGACAGACTTGTGACTATAGGGCCAGCCTCTTCCTAACCAAGGGTTCCACCAATGTGAATACAAGTACCGTCACTTTTGCTCCTGTCTGGGAGAATCTCACTTCTGGTACTTGTGAAATAGGAGTTGCTGGGCAGCGCCTGTGGCTCAGTGAGTAGGGTGCTGGCCCCATATACTGAGGGTGGCAGTTTCAAACCTGGCCCCAGCCAAACTGCAACAAAAAAATAGCTGGGTTTTGTGGTGGGCACCTGTAGTTCCAGCCACTTGGGAGGCTGAGGCAAAAGAATCACCTAAGCCCAAGAGCTGGAGGTTGCTGTGAGCTGTGATGCCATGGTACTCTACTGAGGGTGACAAAATGAGACTCTGTCTCAAAAAAAAAAAAGAAAAGAAAAGAAAAGAAAAGAAAAGAAAAGAAAAGAAAGAGAAGTTGCTCCTGTGAGTAATTTTGTGCAAACAAGGCAAAGTCAAAGTACATAGTTTTTCACTGAAAGTTATGGAAGATGGAAATGGACTTCAATCCACCCCAGTAGGCAGAGGTTGGGGTGTAGGTGAGAGGGCCCAAGGGCAGGGGATGCAGCGTGGCAGCATGAAGGTTAAGCATGAGGGTTTGAGAGATGCCTGCTCCACTGTCATCAAGGAAATATTCCAAAGTATCTCAAATATGCATGTCCTTCAGTGTCACTGGGGCAATGGAGTCGCACAGAGGTTAGCAACTGTGCCCCACCATCAGAAGTCCTGGAGCAATTGGGCAGGGCACCAGACACAGGATTAATTATTGTAGAAGAGCTGTAGAAAGCAAAATCAGGTTCAAAGCAGCTGTGGGACCTGGGCAAGACAGAGAACTTAAGAATTCCCTACCAAGCAAGGGAAAACAGATGGAGACAAATCTCCTTGTAAACAACATTGCTGAGTTAAAATGTCTAAATGCCATTGACAATGGGAAGATTTGTTGTTTTATATCTGTGAATATGAACATATTTACATTTGCTTTCAAGTGTTAACGTTCCTTTGTGAACCATAATTTCAGATTCTGCACTCAAATTCTACAGTCCGCAGCTCTGAATCTGAAGTATTGGAAGTTGGTGTCAGGAATTCTGTAGCATTTTGGAGGCCGGCTGCATGGAATGTAGAGATGTACCTTGTGGTGGGGGCAGGGAGGTGACTGGCAGAAGTCAGGGCTGGCTGCATGGGGAGTTGGCGTGTGCAGGTTTGAGAATCCCCACTGGACCTCAGGCAGATTTGGACAACTCCAAGCTGGAGATGTCTAGCAGGTAGGGGACACTCTCTCAGCAAAACCTCTAGGCGCATGTTACCCATGCAGTCCTGTGTCAGATGTTCACTCACCTGAGTGCCATCTTCCCTAGTGAGAAATAACCAAATAGCCATTCAATAATATCATTATTTTTTTTTTCAGGACAGTGGAATATACCTATATTTGCCAACAAAAAAGACCCTTGTCTTTGGGGTCAGAGTGGCTGGAGTTGTAACAACAGCTGGGTCATTTCCTTAAGCTGAGGAAAGTCACTTGTCTTAGCCGAGTATCTCATCTGTTATGTACAGAGGGTTGCTTGTACAACATGGGTGAAATGTTAGGAAATAGCTTGATGTATACGCATCCCACAATAGAAATAGTCAATGATTCCTTTGCAATATTTCAGCATAAAACATCTATATGGTTCTTTTTCAGAAAATGTGAGTTTATTTGCATTGCTTTGTGGTTTAGAGGATGAAAGGCTTCTGGAGCTGGGGAAGCAGGTGCCATGGCACATCCTAAATTGTAATGGTGTGCTCCATTGGAAAAGGAGTTGTAGGCACCATCCCTTTCTTCATAATCGTGCACACCTTCCTGATTGCTTGTGAGTAAAGACTAGTGTCCCATACATTCTATTGGTCCACACTTTGGCCATAAAGGATGGGGCAAGTTCTCCTTACAGGGTCTAGGGGAGGCATGTCTTGAGGCTGACCCATATGCATTGTCTGGTGGCCTCAACCCCTTTTCTTTCTCCTTATTTTTCCTAGTCAGGCTCCTCTGAGAACAAAATAACCAGATCACATTAGTCAGAGGGAAGATGAAAAGAAATGAGAGGTTATGTCTCATAGCTCACTTGGGAAATCTATGTCCTTTCTCCAGGGGTTTCCAAGTTTAATTTTTCTTATTCAATCTTTTTACATTCTGAACCCGCTGGCAGGCAGTGAATTTCTTTTAAGACTGCTGCAGCACAGAGCTTCCGTTGGCAGAAATAATGTTTCAGAGCTATAAAAATCTTGGCGGAGTCTGAGAAACATCCTGGTGGTCCCAGCCCATCTCCAAGTGACCACTCCTTTAAATCCCAGGAAACAAATTGTTTGGTCCAGACTCCATCCACTGCTATCATAAAGTTGAAATTTATTACACAGTTCAGAAGTCTAACGATCTTGGGAAATCAAGAAGAAATAGAGATGAAATTCCCAGCTCTGCGGAATAACTCTTCCAGTAAACAGATTCAATCCTGTCTCTTATTTTGTGCTCAAAAGACTTTGAAGATCTAGAAGTTTCTGTTATTGATGCTACTTAAAAGAAGCTCGTTCCAAAATCATGGAGCGTTCTGTTTGTGGAACAAATGGAGTTTTAATGGCCTGTGGTGCCATTTGAATATTCATGCTAGTGTGTGTTTTCCATTTAGGAAATTAACTACATAGTGACCAAGAATTAATCCTTATGGCCGGCCATTGTTACAGGCAACTAATTTATGTTGACTCTTCACTAGGAAAAGCGTATCATTGCCACGTCCATTAAGGAAATCAAAGAAAGCTGTCTTTCCCCTTCACCTCCCCTACACCTGCTGAGCATTCAAATGCCTCCAGATGTGTTTGCCAGTTATTAGGTTTACAGTATGGAAAGAGTTGAATACTTATAGCACCTTTAACTAGGTCCATCAAATTGTCACAATAAATCCCTCAGGGTCACTATTCTGCAGATCAGAACGACTATTGCTGGGTCCTATCAAAACTGACCCATGAGGGGGACAAACAGCCTTACTTTTTGTGCACTAGGATAAGGCACTAGCAAGTGTTTTCAGAGGGTAAAAGGACAGCCTGTCTATTTTCTAGCCTTCAATCAACACCACGAGAGACTCTCACGACCGCAGTCTTCTCTCAAAATCGGCATGCTATATACTTACAATCTCTCCTTACAGAGCCCGTCTGAAAAGAGTGATTTTTCTGAGAGTTTCTCTGCTTTTTCCCCCCTAAGTGTTACAATCTTAAATAATACCACCTGGACTGAAAGTCAGGGTACTGGAACTTAAAACATCATTCCCTTCCTTAATAATTGATACATTTTTTAAAAAAAGACCAGCGATTTGGCAGGTTGAGGTAGGAGGACTGCTTGAGTCTAGGAGTTTGAGTATAGCTTGGACCATGTAGTGAGACTCTGTCTCTAAAAAAATTGAGATAAAATACAAATAGATCTATTACATGTGTCAGGAACTAGACACATGCTAGAGATCACGCGCATTAAGACAGGCTTAAAACAGCATTTCTCTTCTCAAGGACGGAAGGCCACTCACTGCTCACTGTAGTCTGAGGAGTCATGACAGACTCGCAGGCTACATTGGAGGGGGGTACCCTAAATCTCAGATTCAGATGCAGGGCCTGAATCACACTGCCCTTCCCTGTCTGTGTCTGTCATTATGCCTGCTACATTCTCCTGTGTGACCTTAGTGATGCGTGCTTCCGTAAAGAGTGGTCAGCAATTGTGTCCAGATTTTCTGCAAGTTTCAATGCAGTGCTTATCAGGACGGGTCATGGAAGCATTCTCATTGACAGTGGTACTTGTGTCCATCACTAAATGATGCTTAATTAGGCTGAGGATAAAAAAATCCAAGAGAAAGATGAAGGCAGTGGCCTGGCTTTGAAAACTCACTGAATTCCCCACCAAAAAACGCCCAGAGCAACTGGGATAACAAAACTAAAACTCACATACACCAAGTACCGTGAGACTTGGTGTGAAGGAGCCCCACAAATCCCAACACCTAACAGAGGAGAAGCCCCAGTCACCAGATGCCACCACCTCATGCCTTCTGCTCATCACATCCTGCCCATCTCCCTCCCTCCCTCCCTGCCTTCCTTCCTTCCTTCTCCCCTCCCTCCCTTCCTTCCCCTTTATTCTCTGAAACAAGGGAGTAAGAGAATCTGACAGGTAGTGGCCACTGCTCTCCGCCCACTGGTACCCACCGGAAACTCTCAAATCTGACGATGCTATCTTCCAGAATCCCTGTGGTTTCATCTAATTTTGTTCTTTTTCCATAAAGCCAATTTGTTGAACGCACATAACTAAATGTTATTTTTTTGGGTATGCTTGTAAAACTTCTCATCCATAAATTCATAAGTCATAAAAATAATCTTACTTCTAAATGTGTAGCATGATTTTGGTTAGGGAAATACAGTTTTACACAAAGGGACAAATTTAAATTGAACAGCTGGAGAAACAAGCTAGAAAAAAAAATCCAGCCTCTAAATAAAATAGAAGGATTTGATGGTGAACTATAGCTCAATGAAATTTAAAATGACTGCAAACGGGCTTTTGCCATGTTGGTTTCTGTTCTAAGACCTCACCCAGCTGGGATTAAAAGCTCAGTGCTCCAGGGCTGGGTCTAGTTCTCTGGTGTCAGTGTGGGGGGCTTCTCCTTTGTTCTGCTGGCCCTGTTCCCCTGGCCTGTGGATGGCAGATGGCTTCCCAGGTGCCGTTCCCAGCTTGCTGTGCTCCTACTACCCCACTTCCCTGGGTGATGTCTTCACCAGCTTGTCCAGAAATATGCCAGACTCCCAACTTCACTTCTCCGGCCCTGACTATTGTCTGGAGATGCATACCCACATTTCCAAATGCCTGTAGGACACCTCCCTGGAGAATGGAACCTGGCATCTTGGTCTAGGGGCATTTAATGGGATCCAGGGTGGCCCCAGAGAGCCCAAGGTTCCCAGGAAGGTTTGTGCAATAGTGAGTGAGTGTGTGTGTGTTGGGGGGGGCAAGCCTGCTGGGGTGCATGTGCACGGTGGACTTCTCTGGGAGAGGATTCAGGTTTTTATCAGATTTGTGGAGTGGTCTTCAGTGCTCCCCTTCTCAGACAGCAGCTCATGCTGGACGAGGGCTGGCCTGGGTGGCACTGGACCCGCTTTACTGTCCTTACCGCAGTCATCTGAGGTCTGTGCTGTTGGTGTTCAGCTCTCACTTTGGAAACGAGAACGGTAAGTTCTGGGTTGTAGTTCATAGATGCTAGAGACAAGATTCAAGCTTGGTCTTTCAGATGCTGAAACTCAAGGTTTTAGTCTGGGACTGCTTCTGTCTCCGAGGTCGGAATCCCTGCTCCTAATCCACGTTCTCTGCGACACTGTGTCACTGTGACCTACCCAGTTCCTCCCCACTCAGCCGTGGATTTGGATGATTTTTGCAGTTTTATTTCACTCTGTCTCCCAGACATTTCCCCAGCCTCTCCTCCAAGGATGATGTTTGCACCGCTGTGGTGGCTTGGCTGTCTCCAGACTGGGTCATCACCAGCTGGCCTCCTCTTCCTACTCCCTCCTGCCGCCCACAGGGCCTCTAAGTGGCTGTGGGGCTGTTGGCCCCTGCTCAGACCCTGCTGTGGAACTGTGAGGCAGAGTTCAGCCCTTCAGTGAGATGTCAACGTTACTCCAAGGTCAGGGTCCCTCTGACCTCCCCAAACACAGCTCTCAAGGGCTCCTTTATAGACACTGCACACACCACACACACACACACACATACACACCTCCCACACCACCACACCCTACACACCACACACACCCCACACCAGGACACCATACATACTGCATACACATACACACACACACATACACACCTCCCACACCACCACACCCTACACACCACACACACATACCCCAACACACCCCACACCAGGACACCATACACACCACATACACATGCACACACACATACATGCACCTCCACCCCACACTACCATACCCTACACACCACACACACACCCCAACACACCCCACACCAGGTCCCCACACCAGGACACCGTACACACCACATACATACGCACACACACATACACGCACCTCCACCCCACACCACCACACCCTACACACCACACACACACACCCCAACACACCCCACACCAGGACACCGTACACACCACATACACACACACATACATGCACCTCCACCCCACACCACCACACCCTCCACACCGCACACACATGTACCCCTCTGTGGGGGTGTCCGTGCTGTTCTCCTTTTGGTAAGAACACCAAGTCATACTGGAATTCAGTCTATCCCTCTTTAACTTGATTGTCACTGCCAAGACCCTATCCCCAAATCACATCACGTTCTGAGGTACCAGGAGTTAGAATCCCAACATACCTTTTCTGGGGGGACCTATTCAACCTGTCACAACTTTTGATCATTCTTGGGGTTCCCATAATCATCTCACGCTGTCGGAAGTCAGCCCCAGAGGTGCCTTTGTCCCCACCACCTCTCCCTTCTCCCTCGAGGATCATTTACATTTCCTCTGTGCTGGAGAGAAGGGTGAACCCCACCTTCCTCCAGCCCAGAGCCGTGTCCCTTTCCTCCTCTGTGAAGAATCCTGAAAGGATCCAGTGTCTGTCCCCAGGGGAGCTGTGCTTCCAGTTTTCAGGCCATCACTGAGCAGCTTTGTTTTAATTGATTTATTTTTTCTTGTCCTGCCAGACTCCTGCAAATGCTGGGCTTTCACAGAGAGGGTTTCGGAGGCTCAGAGGCACACAGTGGGCTGGAATCTGGCCACGTGAAGGTGCTTCGGGTCGAGATGAAGCCCGGCTGTCGGTGGTTGTCACCGGGGGCTGCTCAGAGTTAGCATCATATGCAGAATCGTCTTTGGCCTCAGCACCTGTGTGGGGCCTTTAAAGAACCTAATATTCAGAACAGGCCTTTCTCCTACCCCACTCCAAGGAACACAGATCACTTTTTGTTTGCTCCTTTGGGACTCCTTGCTTTTCACAGGCTCCTGGTGATTCTGTCGTCATTTAATACTTCGGGCAATTAGGTGTCATTGCACTGAGTCCTGGAGTCCAGACAGGCAAAGATGGTTCCCTGACAGCTGCATGGTGGCTCAGCAAGGACATGGCCACAGGGCTGCCGTCTCCGACACTCAGCCCTGAGCTCCAGCTTTTACCCCACTCGGTCAAGGCTGACGACTCGCGGGCCCTGTCAGTGTATGTGCTCGGACGCTCATCTCCTGCAAAGGCCTCGAGTCATTTTGTTTGACGTGCTTTTATTATCTATTTATTATCTATTGCTGTCTGAACTACACACTGGGTTGGCAAATTCCTGACGTCTGTGGATGGCTCTCAGCCGAGCAGATGCAAGGACATCCCATGGCCAGGATCCAGGTGTGTAGTGAGCTCCAAGGGTCTGGGGGTGTGCCCCTTCCTTCTAGATGAGTCCTGTCTCAGCCTTAAGCTGGAGAAGATAAAATAGGAAGCTGCCAGGAGGGTGGAGGAGATGGAGTTTTCACGGCTGTTTATGAGCTGCAGCACAGGAGAGACAGAAATGTCGGGGAGCTCTGCCACCTATGAAATATGTGCATTCTAATGAGCAAAACTACACAAATGGAAAAACCCAGAACGTAAACACACCTGAGTTAGTTTTTCTGGGTGGCCGTAACGAAGACTGTACCAGAGAAAGGGTGGCTTAAGACAGTAGGAATGGGCTTGGTGCCTGTGGCTCAAGTGGCTAAGGCGCCAGGCACATACACCTAAGGTGGCAGGTTCGAATCCAGCCCGGGCCCGCCAAATAACAATGACGGCTGCAACCAAAAAATAGCACGGCATTGTGGCAGGCACCTGTGGTCCCAGCTACTTGGGAGGCGGAGGCAGGAGACTCGCTTGAGCCCAGGAGTTGGAGGTTGCTGTGAGCAGTGATGCCAGGGCACTCTACCCAGGGGGACAGCCTGAGGCTCTGTCTCAAAAAAAAAAAAAAGAAAAAGACAGTAGAAATGTATTCTCTCAGGGTTTTAGGAAATGAAGTTAGAAATCAAGGTATCATGAGGGCGATGCCTCCTATGAGGCTCCGGGTAGCTGTGGGGTGACCGTCCATTCTTCCTGTTTCTAGGTTTGCAGCTGCATTTCGTGATCTTTGCCTGTTTTCATGTGGTTGATCCCCCATCTGGGTCCATGTGTTCAAATTTCCCTTTTCTGAGAAGGACATAGTCATTGGATCTAGGGCCCACGCTAATCCAGTATGACCTCATGTTAACCTGCTCACATCCCAAAGACCCTATTTCCAGATAAGGTGCCATTCATAGGTACAGGGGGTTAGAGCCTCAACATGCCTGGGGGGGTCACACAGCTCAGCCCGGCACACACTCTGTTTCCTTCACACAGACTCACTGGTCTGCGTGGCTTGCAGAAGCCCTATCACAAAAATGTAAGTCTGTCCCTGATTTAATCTGTAGCTCTCATGTTCCCAAATGTTTTCTTCCACTTGCTTTTCATATAGTCTATGTGGAAATAAGAAATTATTCTAAAACCAAAAAAAAAAAAAAAAAAAGTAAAGTCTTAGGACATTTTGGGAATGATCTGACCTTGGGATTTTGAAGTTGGGTTTGTAGCCCTCAAATGTTTTTATTTGCAGGGATGAAGAAACACATGTTGGGAATGGAGCTTGGCTTTTGGGAATAAGTTGCTCAAAAGATGGCTCAACAGCAAGTTGGACCCCAAGATGCTGCCATCAGAATTGGTAAACACCAGATTCCTCCAGCCCAGAGCCACTCAGGCTCGCACCAGTGTCACATCAGGGGCATAAAAGATTCCCCTGTGCTTCTGTGTGTGATCGGGCAATTTGGATGGGATCAACACTGAAATTAAGCAGTTCAGAAAAAAGTACTGATGCTTCCTAATGATATTGTTTAGCATTCACTGGGAATTGGCAAGTCTCAGAAAGAAAAAAAGATTGAAGACCTTGCGTGGTTGACTCATGTCCACCTCTCTTACAGGGCCACTGTCTATTGTCCAGAGTCACAGCCTAAAGAGGAGATCTCTCCAAGGACCTTGTTCATGTGGCTTCTCTGCTCTCTTGACATTGGAGGAATAAAGGTTCCCAACATCATGGTTCCCACTGTGTTGAGAATCTATCTGTGTGGACTTTGGATTGGCCAAAAGACTGAGAGACCACCCACTTCTTTTTCTGATGCAGGTGTTTCATGATCCTGGGAAAAGCCATCCAACTCCTTTGTTTTTCTGTCTCTAGCTGTGAGGTGGAGGTTGTGGGAAGGAAGCCACATAAGGGAGGCCCCTTTGCTCTATCCCCCCAGACAAGTAAAGAGGAGCAGTAGGGCAGGATTCCGGGGTCTCCCACACATGGTGCTGTGAGCACCACCGTGAGCCTCCAAACAGCTCCATTAATACCTTCAGGGTGCCAGAGAATTATTGAGCAAACTGCAACTTTAGATATAAAAAATAAAATATGCCTGAAAAATAATTACAAAGATCATAATAATTTTATAGGAACTTAACAAAATAGGTAATTGGAACTTTTTGAATACTTGGGATATAATGATTCCCCCATTCAAGTAATTTTCCCACAAAGCAACTGAAATACTAGGTCCTGAAACCTGCTTTGGAGAAAATGGTTTAGTCTTTGTAAAGCATGCTTTTTAATGCAAATCTGTTTTTTTGACACATATTCAATGTATGTGGAGGTAGCCCTCACTGAAACAACCTCCGTTTGGGAATTTTCTTTCAACCGAAACTGGGGTTGCTTTGAATCAGGGAGAATAGCTTCTGTTGTTACCTGGGACGACAGAAGGGCCAGAAGAAAAGGGCCTTGTGTCCTGTGCTCCTATTATCCAGCCCCTGCTTTGCTATTTGCTCTTTCTTTCTCCTTGGTAAGAGGCACCTATGTAAATACTGACTGAGCTTGAGCAGTAGGTTTGCGGACAAGCCTGGCACGCTAATTTTGGAAATCTGAACATAATCATTTCTCAAAGATACAAATGAAATCGGCTTCTTGTGTAGTGTCAGTTCTGTGAGATGATAAACTGGGAAACCCTGTAGTTTTATTTTTTCCAATATCTGCCCTTCCCAATCCTGCCGGGTGAACCCTCCCTTCCTCTAGGAAGAGGTATCCTCAGTGAATCCCTGGACAGAGCCTGCATTTCTTTCTAAGCCTCACTGATCCTTAGAACAGTCTCACGTTGGTACTTGAGCTTTGGTGCTGTTACTACACAAACTTCACTCTCTCTTCTCTTCCCTGCTGAGCAGGCCTCACCTAATCTGCTTGGGAAAAAAAAAAGGCGAATGTGTTCTGGGTTGACTGTGTGACATTAAGGTCCACACTGCTGGTTGTTGTTGCATCTTGGGCTGATGGTGACAGGACATTGATGCTCTCCATAAGCTGAGAATCCCAATGTCCCTCATGGAGTGGGCACCCACATGGTTCTCTGGGGCCCCTGCAGAGGCCTCCATCCCCTTTGCTCCCATGACAGGAAGTCTTGCCCTCAGCTTCTTGCTGGTTTCCCCAAACAAACACCCCCTCTTGCCTGAAAATTTGCAAGTGAGAGGAACCTTCTGGTGTTCACTCAACTCACAGGGAACTCCTGAATTCTTGCAATGTCATGTGGCACAGGCTGCCCCAGGACACCCAGTCTTGAGGTCTCCTCTCTGATCTTCATGGAGGAAGAATTCTGGGGACAGTGAGGCAAGCTGACACTGAAGCTGTATCCCTGGAAGGTAGCTGGACTCCTCCCACCTGCGGGGAGCCTGTTGGGCCAGGAGAGGAGCTTGCAGAAGAATCTCTTGATTGGTGCGGGGCACCCTCATGAGGGTCCCTTGGCTTCTAAGTTTATCCTCAGGCTTGAACTGAAACACACTATCTACCTAAATATCTTTGCTCCTCAGAGAAGTCCCATGAAGCTTAAGAGAATGATATTGTCCTCATTTTACAGATGAGGATGTTTACCAGCTCTTGCGTTTAGCATTTCACCTCCCACTCACTGTCCTTCAGTCTTTTGATCTTTCTTGTTCTCATCTGAATCAGTTCTCCTTCTGACAGTGTGCTAATGACATTCTGCAGGCTCCTGTGGTGAGGCTGGCCTTTCTGATCACTCTTCCTAAATGCATAATTCAGCACTAGATTTAATCTGCTTTGTCTTATTATATATGTGAAGTCTATTCATCTCATTTCTTTCAGCAGATGATAAAATTTTAAAAGTGGGAATCACATTTTCCAGAACTTATAGCATCCTCCTAATTGAGTAAAACGTGCTGAACATTTGGTAGGTACTTAAATTTCTTGATTGGAAAGGGCATCTCAAACTCGTAGTAGAAGTTTGAATTATTTTGGCGTTTCCTTTAGTCCTGCTTTACTGGGCAACTGTAATGTCCTTGAAGAGATTCATGAATGACAAATGCTCCTCCCTTCCCTTATTTTAGTTTATGGACAACTGTAAGGCCTTAAACAGAACCATAAGAGAATCAGTGCCACTTCCAAGCACTAATGGGGGAGGTATCTCCATTTCACCTGTTCTGAGATCCAGAATCTTGTTAGGGTGTGGACGCATGCTGTAAGTGGAAGAAGAACTCTTGATACAAAGATTATTTATAAAAAGAAGTGAATTTATTTTCTTGAGATGGGGAGAACAAGATAGAGAAGGGGAATTAAAAAAAGTATGAATGAAATGACCAGAAATTTTGTCCTGAGAATGCATCTCTTAATCATAATACTATCCTGCCACTCAATTTGTATTGCTACTCGCTTAGCAAGTAGTCTTTACATTAAAGCTTTCTTTGAACTTGTTAGACTTCTTGATCTTCATTCTACCTGCCACGTGTTACTTCTTACCCCTACATCCCTTCAACTGTCTTCAATTTACAAATGATGTTTCTCTTTCAGCTCCCCCATTCCTCCTTAGAGATAAAGGATAGGGTCTGGTACCTAAAAGAGAGAAAGGGGAAGCACTCATGGGGAAGACAAGCAGCTTGGAGTTTTTATGGGGGGCTGTAAAGGGGCAAAGAAAAATTTATTATTGTAGATTGATTAACTGGAGATAGCTGTGAGATGTTAGGGTGTTCTTTTTTTTTTTCTTTTTCTCCTCCTGGAAACTGGCTTATCAATTTAGTCTGGCTAGACTGATCTGGCAAATGTAAAGGAGGAGGATTTGCATTTTTTTTTTTTTTTTGCAGTTTTTGGCTGGGGCTGGGTTTGAACCCGCCACCTCCGGCATATGGGGCCAGCGCCCTACTCTTTTGAGCCACAGGTGCCACCCCAGGATTTGCACTTTTTGACTACTTGCCTCTTTTCAAATGCTTTGAAAACAATTTCCATAGTTGGTTAATTTTCAAAGGCAGGGAATTAAGTCCTTTGCAGTTAAGTTGGAGACAGTGAGTTAGTTAATTTTCTTTGTTAGATAGATAGTTTATTAACAAGGTCATCCTATCACTATCTCTTTCTTTGGTTAGAATTAATATTCTTGTGAATAAATTCAGAATTTGGGGGGGAGTTTTCTGGGAACATTTTTCTGTTGACTTAGGTTCGTAGAGATGTTCCTACCTAACAGTCCATTTGAGAGTCATTAAAGGTGAGGGCTTGAAAACAGATGGTTTTAAAAGTGAGGTAGAGGCAGAGGGGGTTTTCTTAGAGAGTGAAACAGGGTTTGAACTTGGTTTTGTATGAATGTTATTAAATAGCAGAGAATGTAGGGTCTGAAAATGAATACCAAAAACAGAGATTTTGGGGTCTTAAGAGGGATGTTGTCAAGACAACTAAGGCCACATACAAGGAGAAGAGTTCATAGCTCTGAGAAGTTGGAGGGCCTCTTGGACTGTAGCGACACAGAGATGTTATAGAGCATCTTCAGTGGGGGATATGGAAATTAGAGTTATTATTAAAGTTGCCAGTATGAATAAAAGGCAGACTGACCTGGTATGTAAGCTGGGTGGTGGTGATATTCACAGAACAACAAGAGAAGCATAAAGAGGAGGACAAGGGTCATAAGAAGACATACATATTATAGCACATTAATAAAACTCAGAGTTTGAGGGCTTTTGTTGGGTGAATTGTAGTCTGGTACATGTATTGGTGATAAGATGGCAGGTATAGGTTACTGAATTTCTGGGGAGTTCATGGTGGGTGGAGGAAGGTTTCTCTGGAGAATCAGTAGATTTGAGTTGGGAGAAATGGATCCAGGATACAATTTCCAGAAGCTTAGCTGCAGTGAAAGTAGTGAGAATTATTTGAAAAGTACTTTTTATAGAGGTTGGAAGAGGCCAGTTTATCCTGGGAGATCTTTAAATAAAATACAGTCTCTAGGCTGTACATGTTGTGGTCTCTTTAAATTAAGAGGCTGAGGTTGAGGAAGGTGGTCATCCATGTCCTCCCTAAGAAGTTGCTGAGTGAGCTCTGCTGTTGGCAGGTAAGTGCTGAGTGGGGTGGGAACACTGAAGGTAAAAAAGGGTAAGAGAACAGAACACCCCTACATAAGTTCAAAGGCTAAGAAACATAGACACCCTATGGGAGATGTGGAGTCTGAAAAGAGCATAGGGAAGGGGATCTATCCAGCTTTGTCACAGTTCCAGAAAAGTTTTATAAGCTGTTGTTTAAGAACTGAGTGAGTCTTTTCTATTTTTTGCAGAGGATTTGGGGAGATAGGCTGAATATAACTTATAAGAGATTTGTAAGACTTTCCAGACCTGTTGAATAATTGGTTAAAGAAATAAAGCTTTGTGGGTGGTGCCTGTAGGGCTCCAGTCCCATTTGCCATAGGTGGAGGGTTAAAACCCAGCCCCACCCAAAAACTTAAAAAAAAAAAAAAAAAAAAAAAAAAAAGAAAGAAAGAAAAGAAAAGAAAAAAGAAATGAAGCTTTGTCTAAAGGTTTGTTAATCAGTGACAAACCACCAGCTGTATACAGACTCAAGTAATTTGTTATGTAAATTGAGTATTTACAAGTTTGTCTTGTGTAGCCTTAGGCCTCTTAATGAGTTACAAAGGATTCTAAATTAGTAAAGAGGCTAATGGCTAATAGCTTCAAACAGTCTTGAAAGAAAGAGGGCTTGATTTTGATCCCGGCTCTGAGTAATTTATGATGCTCTGTGACCCAGCTTCCACTGAGGAACTGGTGCATGGGTGGTGGGATATGGGTGTTGCCTGCCGGAGTGAGTGTGGCAGGGTGAGAGTGGTGGAGGTGGAGAAGGAGGAGGAGGAATGGGGGAAGCTGAAAGAGAAACATCATTTGTAAATTGAAGACAGTTGAAGGGATGTAGGGGTAAGAAGTAACATGTGGCAAGTAGAATGAAGATCAAGAAGTCTAACAAGTTCAAAGAAAGCTTCAATGTAAAGACTACTTGCTAAGCTAGTAACAATACAAATTGAGTGGCAGAATAGTATTATGATTAAGAGATGCATTCTCAGGACAAAATTTCTGGTCATTTCATTCATATTGTGGCCAAGCTATATTGTAATAGAACACTAAATATTTGAGATTGATGTTAGGTAAGTCCCACAATTTTTAAATTTTTAAGGATACAGTCCAATGGGGAGTCCTTGGGTGGGACTGACTGAATGTTACCTGTGATGACAACTAAGAGAAAGAAAAGGACTTTTTTAGGGATGGTCATATGTCAGTAGAAATAAAGGTCTGAAGCCGGGGGGTGGGGTGGGGTGGTGCCTGACTCAGTCAACCTTCAGAGTTTTGTTCAAACATCAGGCATCCCTGACCTCGAGTTGGACTGAAACCTGGAGATCTGGCCAGAAAATGGGCATTCTGAGTTCTGACCTAGACAGAGTCCTACAGAGGAGTTTTTCCTAAAGCCAAGGTATTCCTGGGTTTGGAGAGAAGTCTGAAGGGGGCAGTTAGGAGCCACCCCTGGGGCAAGAGTGGTAAGTGTCCCTCCAATGGGTGGACCCAGGGCCAAGTTTTTCTTCTAGCCCCAACTTAGACAAAAGCTGTCACTCTCAACCTTGAGCAGATGACCACTTCTAGAGCCCAAAGACTCACTGAATTCTGAATGAGGGCACCAAGAAAGATGTCCTGGGAGTGTGTAGCAGAGAAGGGATTAGTCTTGAGATAGAGGTAGACAAGTGAGTTGTCCCTGTACGGGCCACCAGGTGTTAGGACGAGAACTTACAGTGCAGGTGAGGAAAGCATTCTCGACACAAAGATCATAATATAAAGAATTAAATACTTATTTTCCTTTCTCAGAGATGGAGGAAGAGAGAAAGAGAGAAAAGAGAGAAAAGAAGGGAAAGAGAAAGGGGAGGGGGAGAGAGAGACAACTGATAGGGTGTAAAACCCAAAGGAAAAAAAGGTGAGGTGCCCATGTGGAGGACAAGCAGCCTGTTGATTTTATGGGGGGTTGTAAAGGGGTGAAGAAAAAATTGTTGTTGTAGACTGGTTACCTGGACACAGCTGTGAGACGTTTGGGTGTTCATTGTGTCACTGCTCCTGGAGACCAGACATTCGGGTGTTCATTGTATCACTGCTCCTTGACCAGCTTATCAGTGTAGTCTGGCCAGACTGGCCTGATGAATGTAAAGGAGGAGGAATTACACTTTCTTTCTGTTCAACTCTTTTCAAATATTGTGAAAATAATCTCTGTGGGCAGTTAATTCCCAAAGATAGTGAGTTAGGACCCCTGTGGTTAATCTCAGAGACAGCAAATTAGATGGTTTATTTTTCTCTGTTAGTTTATTAACAAGGCTATACTATCAAAACTTATCAGAGGATAGTGGCCTCTCCTGTTCTGCATCCTCCCTAGTCTCCCCAGTAGGGGTTTCTCAATCGTACCTTAAAGGAAACGGTTGTGAAGGATTAAATCCAGACTAGGGAAAGTGTATTCGTAGTTCACCAAGCTAGAAACTTTGGGTACAATATGTGCATAAGAAACCCAAATACCTGTGCACTGTAAGAACAGCCTGGTTGCATTACCAAGAACGAATCTATTCTCCCTTAAGAGTTGGGGCAACCCAAGAGATCCTGCCTCCTGCCCACTTTCTTACCCTTGTCTGGTCCTGTGGGGCTCCACTCCTCTTTCTGGCCCTTCACTGGACTCCCTCAGATGGATGACTACTTGTCTTCTGGCTGATTTTAAAATGGCAGGGCAACTTTCATGCCCCAGTCTTCATTATCTAAGCTACTGACTTTAAAATATGGACTGTTCATGAACACACTGCTAGTACCATTTGTGCTTAGCCAATGTCCCTAAAGTAACTCAAAGAAGTACCATTTTCCTCCAGGGTGAGCTTTGCGTAACTGGCTGTCGTTTCTGATCAGGCTGCCCCAGGAACAGCTCTTGTTTCCTCCCAATTATGTCAGTGGCCAGGTTCTATATTCCACTCTGGGTTTTGAGCAGACAAAACTGGAGTCAATCAGACATGAGTTTCACCCTCTACTGCTCGTGGAGACATGTGACTTTGGTCAACTCACCTGGTCTCACAACATCTTCATGACTCTCCCTCCCTCCACCCTTTCTCTCCGTAGGGAGCGGGTATGGCCGCTAAGTTATCTAAGGTCCCCAGAAATGGGTGAGAACAAGCCCTTCTGCTGGGTAGATGAGTTGATGCTTATGGTGGCTCACATTTGCACAACACAACGAAAAACTGTGTTGCTGCATCTGAGGCAAACATCCAACTGTAGATGCCAATGAGGAGAAAAATCTGACGTTTTTACATGCAGTATTTTCACCTCTACCCCAAGTTGGATTGATTTTTATTACTGATTTTTTGTCTGAGAGAGTTTCATAAAGTTTCCATGAAGCCATTCTTGTGGAGGTCTATGAACTTATATCCACTTCACTTGGGTTTGGAGATGGGAACAAGGATGGGATTTCCTGGTGAACCCTCCGTGGGCTCGGGAAGCTGGGAGCCCTGCCTCTGGTGAGTCTGGCATGGGGAACAGGGGTAGCGTCTTAAACATGGGGGGCAAAGAGGAGTACTTAGAAGAGGAAGCAGAAGGCACATCAGCCTTTTGAAGAGATATTAATCAACATAAGATTCAAGGTGAAAAGAATAGAAAAAGTCAAAACATTTTTAAAAATCCTCATGAAACCAGAAGCATTTAGGCAAAGCATGTCTTTTGTAAATTACTCATTTGGGCCTAAACCCAAGATCATCTTTCAGCTGAAAATATCAACTTGAATAGTTACTTGAAAGTTATGAAACATTAGCAGTGAAACTTTGACTAAAAATAGCCATTGCTCACCACTGTGGGAGAACCTCCCTCTTAACTGGCACTCTGGAGGATCTTTAAAGTTTATAGCATCAAATTTGCTTTCATCCTAATGAGAAACCTTAAAAAACTGTCCAAAAAATAACTATAAGAAGAAAAAAGACTTTATTGCCTCAGAGGGCTGCGTCTGTGAACAGCCTTTTCTGCAAAGAGACAGCTGGTCATCCTGTTTCCGAGTCCGTGAGCCCTGCGTCTGTGAAACTTCTGTCAGAACATAGATCCCTTCCTCAAGAAAATTGGTCTGAAGGCCCTTCTGTTAACCCTGGGGCTCTCTGTTAAATGTGTCGCTATTTCTTATTTGTTAAGCCGTTGATTGTCTTTGAGGATGACGAGACCCCCATGAGCTTGTGATTGGACCTACAGTTAGGAGGTGGCCAATTCCCTTGATCCAGATCCTGGAAGTGCCCCCCCATTAAACAACACCTTGCTGTCCTCACAGCACCCTACAGTGTAGCTTAACCCTTGATTTTCCATAAATTCCAGAGCATAGCTTATCATCTGCTCAGGATGCAGGCTGAGTGCACAATTAACTCTGGGGTATAAGCTGTGGCTGGGAATCCAAGCCACGGAGGCGTGACTCCCCCTGCCACTTGTGAGTCTGCTGGAGAAGTTACAACTCTCTGGTTCTCTGCCTCCATTTCAGTATCTGCAAAACAAAGATTTTTATCCCATAAGGTTGCTGGGAGGATTATGAAGATCAGGAAATTTCACCTCAAAATACAACTCCTTAGTATAAAGAGTATTTTGAATTATAGGCCCTTGGAGATCAAAAAGCACTGGAGGGGCTTTCCTTCTGTCTGGATAAATCCAGACTGACAGATCAAAAGAACAAAGAACATCCCTTCCTCTCCCTGTTAATATATTGCAAGAAGGAAGATCAAGAATCCAGCCAGGTCTAGCCCAAATTGTTTAAAACACGACACCTATGTCTCAGGGTAACGTCTAAGTCCACCTGTGTCCCTGACCCACTCATCCTCCCGAGTATCTGTCCGTTCTCCTTAGCAACAGTTACTGCCCCCAGGCAGAGTCACCCATATCCTCATATCACCTCTCTCCTCTAAAAGGCGAGTATAAAAATATCTGGATCCCTCTGGGATGCTGAGTAGTCACTCTGATTCTCCCCATGTGTGTGGTTAATAACCCTTTCTCTTATTATTCTGCCTTAATTGTGAGTTGACCTTTCAGGGGACTCTCAGGGGCCTCCCCTCACCCCTACACTTACATCAGATAATGCCTGGGCAGGGTTTTCTGGGCATCTGGCATGTGACAGGAACTCATTCTGCAGTGGCTGACTCACCACCCTCTTCCCCCCACAAACTTTACTCACACCCTCTCACGTACCAAGCATTGGGCTAGATCTCACAGATGCTTAGATGAGCAGATGAGCCGCTTGGTCTGGTGAGAGGAGACACAAGTAGGTAAGTTATGGGAGTTCAGGGTACCCCTGGCTGTGATGGAGGTTGCCAGAGTGTTGGGGAGCATCTTCCCAAGGTGTGGGCACAGAGCGTGACCCCTCAAGGGCTCTGAAGGCTGGGTAAGAGTTGGGCTTGGAAAAGGGTCCCAAGGCATGAGCTTGAGCAGAAACTCTGAGGCCTGGAGAAGCATGGAGAGTTACCGGAGCAAGGTGAGCACAGGGACTTCAGTCTGTGTGGTCAGCAAAGCCAAATCAGAGGGAGCTTGAGTGTCACGTCCAGGGACAATAGGAAGTCACCAAAAACTGTTTTAGTGGAGGGAGGAGTTCCTTGATCAGATATCTGTTTCTGGAGGATGGGTTTTCCAGAAATGTGGAGGCAGGGGATGTGGGTGTGGAGTGAGAGGGGCTGGAGGAGCAATATTCAGTGAGAATTTGAGCCCCTGGCTGGGGCAGTGGCTGCAGGGATGGGCAGGAAGTAGAGGGTAGAGGAGGTGGCCGGCAGCGTCAACAGCACTGGCCGCCCTGGATGGCAGCTGTGGTGTCTGGAGGAGAGAAGGGCGGCGGACATAAGTCAGAACCTGCCCACTAACTATGGTGCTAGGTGAAGCCCACTGCTACCTGTGACAGGGATTAGGAGCAAGAACACCCCTCAGATGGAGAGGAGGGGTTCTGGGTGCCTATAATTCCAGTTTCTGCTCTTTCTAAGCCTGTGACTTTGGGTAAGTGACTATCTGCACGTCTTGGATTCCTTACCTATAAAATGGGGGTAGAAACGCCTTCCTCGGGGGCCTTAGTGTGCATCAAACTAGGGAGTGTTCACACGGAACACAGCCCAGGAGGCGAGGCGTGCTCAGCGGGTCCAGAGCCAACACATGGAAAGTGTCGCCAGAGTGGTTCGGGGCTGTGGTTCAGGGAGGCAGGTCGATAACGGCAGCAAGTGACTGGAGGTTTTATCAGTTGTGGTTGAGTCCCTGTAATAACGGGCCCTTTCCTTCACTCATAGAGGAGATTTAAACGGATCCAAAATGGTTTCCCATCCTGTCCAAGCCACAGAACCAGTGCTCATGAAAGTCACCCAGATAAGGCACAGGTTCGTCCCCTCAGGCAGCTGGAGCAAGGTGGAGGCCTGGAGGCAACGAGAAGACTGAGTTTGACTCTTAGCATCACTGGCTCATCCTCTGATGTCAGCTCAGCCAAGTTTCCTACCTTCCCCCAATTTCTTTACCTGGAAAAGGGGGGTCACAATGCTCTCAGGAGGATTAGAGGTGACTCAGACACCTCCAAGATAAGACTTGGCACTCGGTGGCTTAGATATCACTATGAGCGGGGAGGAAATGGAATCACAAATGGTTACTACGTAGCCCAAGTGAAAGGCACATGAGAGAAGGATGAGACATCCTGGAAGCTCAGAGGTCATTGTGGACTTTCTCCTGGAGGAAATGGCACTTTTCTGGGCCTGGAAGAAAGGCAGGAAGGTGTGCTGGCTTCACCAGTTGACTTGCTAAGCTGGGATGACATTGCCTAGAAACCCACTCCCTGCAGCAGGTGGGCTGGGTGGGCACTGAGCATTTGTAGGAGGAGAAGCAGCAGCCGTGTTCCCGCAGCCCTTGGCCAGTGCACAGGGACAGGCACTGTCCCTGCCTATGTCCTTTGTCCTCACCTGCTGGCCCACGTGGGTGGCTCAGCTGCTAGCCTGCTGACTGCCCCCTCTGCCTCTCCAAATTCTGGGCCAGGGCAGGCTCAGCTTCACGACAGAGAATGCCAGCTTCTCCTGCAGACACCCCAGCTGCTGTCACTGAAGTTATGTGTACCTTTGTATCTGGGGCAACCTAGGAAGGACTCCAATGGCCTAACTACGAGTTTCCTGCTTCATGATGCTCTTATGGGGGGGTCCCCTAGCTGAACCACTCTGCTTATTGCTGGGACCAGGCGCAGGGCCTTCGCGTTGCTGGTAGCTGGATTTCCTTGCCTGCTACTCTGCCAGTCGTGCACCCCCCTCACCCCCCCCCCCCGTGAGCCAGAGTTGCCACACCCTCTGGATGCTGCAGAGCCTGCCTCCCTCAGTCCCAGCCTGTTTGCTCTGGTCCTGAGTGCAACCCCATGCAGCCCAGCATGGTGTGCAGTGTCCCCTCCCCAGGCCGGGAATCTGTGTGTGGCTGTCAATCTCACTGTCCAGCGTTGGCGGGACCCCCTCCCGCACCAACAAGGTGAAGAGGAGGTGCTCAAAACAGACCCCTGCTGGGCTCCAGTCTGCTTGTGGGTGCCTATTCCTGCTTGTGGGAGCCACTTGTCCTCATTCTCCCCTGTTTCAAATTCATGCCCCTTCCCCACAGCCTCCCCTCAGATGCCAGACAGAGGGAATGGCCTTGAGGAGATGGCTTAAATGGCTTCCGTACTTGTGGGGGGTCAGATTACTATAAACCCGTCATAAAGGATCAAGTCCCACATCACCAGAGATTTAACGCAGGGCTCTGACCCCGCACAAATGTAGAAGGTGGTTAAATGGTCTCTCTCTCTGTCTCCTGCAGCTGGTTGAACCGTCTCTCTCTGTCTCTCCTGCTCTATGAGAATTCCCGCTGCATCTCTCTTGATGGTTTCATTTCTTAGCTCTAACCATGAATATTACAGACTCTAACTGTGCTTTTCAACCTTTTTTCCAATCTCACGGCACACTTGAATCTACAGTGAAACTTCCATGGCATACTTAAATTATGTTGAACAAAAAAAGAGTAAAAAACCAGAATATTTACTGTGCTTTGAACTTTTTTTGAAAATAATTTAAGTAATGATCTTTAAAAATTTGTGCAGCACATCTAAGAGCCTCGCCAGGGCACACCGGCTGAAAATCTCTGCTCTGACAGGTACGAATAGGCTGAAGGGGTCACAGGCTCTGAAAACTGTGAACGTGTCAAGGAAAAGGCCTGTGTCTGTGATGGGCAGGGGTTTCCTTGATGCCCCTTTTCAGCAAGGAGCAGAAATATAATGTTCCTGATTCACTGCGAGCACATTAACAGTCCAGATTCCTCCCGCTCTCCTTCCCCTCAGAGGGCGCACGGCCCTTCCAGGGACTGACGTGGCAGCGTCTCAGCCGGGAAGGTCGGCTCTTCCTTGGCCCCTGTTGGCAAGTCCTCCGGGCCTCCTCTGCAGATGTGCTTCTGGGCCAGACTGGCCGGTCCCTGCCTGAGGACAGCGTCCCTTCCCCTCCACTGTGTGCTGCCTGGCTCTGCCCCTCTGTGTGTGGTGGGGTGGTGGCCCTCTGTGAACCCCGTGGCCTGGCCCCTGCCTCCTGACAGATGCCGGTGCCTCCTAGTCTGGGCGCCCTGGGCTCCTACTCTCAGACTGGAAACGCGTCAGAGGTTTTCCTGCTGGTTGTAGGGTGGGTTCATGGTTCCTTCTGAAGAATCCCATGCTCATTTAATTCTTTTCTTTTCCCCTTTCTCTTTGGACCTGAAGGGAATATTTTTCTTCAGGAGGAGCAAGTAGTATAAAAACCTTTTCATCTTTTCCGTGGGCTATAGCTTCAAAGACAAATTCCAGACATTAAGAACTTGGCCTCTTTCTCTTTCTTTCTGGAGACCCGAAGGCTCTGCTGTGGAGCAACAGCGCCTGGACTTTCTCTGGCCAGTGGGGGATGGTAGGGGAGGGGCCCCATGCACGGGGTCCTCTGCACCCCAGGTGGAAGATGAAGGGGGTGCAGGGCCTGGGGCTGGGGCCGGGACTCAGGGAGGAGGCAGTGGACCATCCAGAACCATCCTCACGGGGGCTGGGGTAATGGCCGCAGGAAAGGCTATTTGATCTGACATTTGAGAGATGTTTGATGACCTTCCGTAGAGCACTTTGGGGAGAATTCCAGGAAGAAAACAAGGTTGTAAAGGGTAAGGAGGTCAGTGAGGACTGGAAACATGGGAAGAGCGAGTGTTAGTCACTCACTGCTATGACATCCGAGCAAATAAAGGGGAGCAGATGATGGCAACGTTGGGGCTTGCAGGGGACAACATTCAGGTCCAAGCAGGGCAGAGGGGAAGATATTTTCAGGATGAGGGAGACTTGGGTATTATTGTTGGCAGACGAGAAAGAGCTGGGACAAAGGCAGAGATTAAATATGTACAGTGAAAAAGTTCAGTGTTTGGAAACGGAAAACCTTCGGAATCTTGGCTACGCTTTGCTAATGCGGTGACCTTGGGAAAGATTCTAAGCTTTTCTGGGCTGCACTTTCTTCATTTGTGTCACTTCTGAGGATGGCAAGTGTGTGTCAAGGCTTGTTTTGAAATGTTCTGCTATTAATTTAAATGAACTTTGCATAATCTGCCACTACTTTTGTAAACAGGGGCTACGTTCAGGGTGCGCACCGTGTCAGGCCTGGTTCTCCACGTGTCCCGTGTGCGAGCTCACCAAGCGGCATGCAGCTGGCCTTGCTTACTCACTCAGTTCTCAAAACAGCACTGTGAGGCCAATGCCCATGTTATCCCCATTCTACAAATGAGAGAAGCCAGGCACAGAGAAGTTCAGTAACTTTCCTGAGAACACAGAGCTAGTGTTGGCAGAGAGCCTGGCTTGATAAGCTGTGCTTTTAACTGCTGTACAGCACTGCCGGGAGCTGAATGAGCTTTTAGGCTAAAAACCGATTGTGGATTGATAGGCTAAACAGAGAAAGATGAAGGAAAATTGGTGGAAGATAACCACAAGGAAGGCACGAAAGCACAGGATTAATGGACAAAGTAGAAGGGTTGACCTGGAAGGACAAGACCAGGGAGAGGAAGTGGAACCATCAGGTGATGGTCAAGCTGTTTGAGTGCCTAGATCCAGCCACTCCTGATGCTGGTAAGATCTATTCCCAGACTTTGGTTAAGCCAACAAATTTCTTCTCTTGCTTAAACCCAGATGGGCTAGATGTTTACCCTCTTGCATCTGAAAGATGATTCACTAATGTGCTTGTCTATCTTAGAGTCTGACAGCAGAGGGCAGGGGGTGGCTGTGCTTCATGGTAGGCCCAGCCCTGTCTGCCTGTTCACATTAGTTTCCTAGGGCTGCCAGAGCATGTCACACCCAGTATGTGGCTTAAAACAATAGACATTTATTCACTTACAGTTTTGGAGGCCAGAAGTGTGAAATCAAGGTGCCAGCAGGGCTGTGCTCCCTCCCAAGGCTCTCAGAGAGAGAATTCCTTGCCTTGCCAAGCTCCAATGTCACCAGCAAACCTTGGCATTCCTTGGCTTGTCCGTGAGTCAGTCACTCCAGTCTTTTGTTTCCATTCACATGGTCTTCCTGTGTGTCTCTCTGTGTCTTCTCTTTTCTTCTAAAGACACGTGTGTTACTGAATGAGGGCCCACCCTCACTGAGTCCAACCTCATCTTCATTTGATTGCGTCTGCAAAGAGCTGACTTCCAAGTACGGTCACATTCTCAGGCAGCTGGAGTTAGGGCCTCATCATACTTTTGGGGGGCCACTCTGAGATATTCCACATGACTGCAGATGACAGGGGATCACCTTTCTGTTTCCCCTTGTCCCCCCCGACTGACTGTCCCCTAGCATTCAGCTTTCCATCCCCCTCTTCCCCTCAGCCCCCCACCTGTCCCCTGGGGTTCAGCTTTCCATCTGTCAGCTCTCAAGGGAAAAGATGATAATGTCTAGAACAAAGACCACATTTTTGATTTTTGAGTTCAAAAACAAGCTCTTGAAATCCACTGTGAAGATAACAGTCTGAAAAGCAAAGGATTTTTGATTGATAGGAGCTGGACTTTGTTGAGAGACAAAAGGATTTGTGGGTTCCGGCCAGAAAGCTGGAGAGAGCTGAGCACAGAAAGCATGAAATAAGCCAGAGAACTGGGGAGCAGGGGAGACTATGACGCCAGAGCCACCTTCCAACCATCTGCAAAGGAAAACAGGAGGTCTGAGGGCAAAGCGTTCAGGAGGCAATGAGGGCAGAGCTGGGCTGCCGCAGGTGTCATGGAGGGCCCCCTACATTCTGCCTCCTCCCCTAGTGAAGACTATGAAGAGGAAGAATCAGAGTGGGCATGCGTGGTCATGCCTGTAATCCCAGCACTGTGGGAGGACTGCTTGAGCTTGGACCCTGTCTACTAAAAACAAAAAAAGAAAAAAAAATCAGCCATGTGTTGTGGCAGGCACCTGTAGTACCGGCCACTTGGGAGGCTGAGGCAGGAAGATCACCTGAACCCAGGAGTCTGAGGTTGCTGTGAGGTAGGCTGATGCACAGCACTCTAGCCTGGGCAATAGAGACTTTGTTTCAAAAAAACAAAACAAAACCAAACCTTAAAAAAAAAAGAGGAAGAATCACACAGGGAGCTTTGAGGAACTCTATAAAGTTGCTTGAAAACTGCAAGTCTTTTAGAATGGAGCCAGGGCACATGGGGCAGCAGAGGAGCAAGGCTGGGGAGGCATCTGGAGACCAAAGCCGGTCCCAGTGAGGAGCAAGCCTCCAAGTGGACCCGGCAACTGGAAGTTCAGAGCAGGATGCAGAGACCAGGGCAAGGCCTGGACTTCAGCAATGGCTGTCAGCCTCAAATTCCCAAGGACTGTGGGGGTGGCTTCACTGAGATGCGGGCAGCAGCCAGGGCAGGGCCCCCCGTCCTCCCTGGTGCCCTCCCTGAACCACGTCTAAGTCCTCCCCAACCCTCCTCCCCCAGATCTTAGATGGCTCCAAAGACAGGGAGAAGAGAAGGGGCAGGAGGGAATCCGACCCATGCCAGCGGCCTCTGCAGAGACTTCCTGGGAGGTTCGCTTGCAAGTGGGATGCTGCTGGGTGCACTTCCACATACCACGGGGTGCCAGCCAGGTTGCTCCCTGTGTTTGCTCAAGTGTTTCTCAGTGTAATTTGGCTATTAAAAAAGACATGACTTTTGAGATACCAAAACTTGCTTTTATTACTTCTATTAAGTCTCATAAATAAGAAATAAATGACAACACGTGGCAACACGGCAGTGATGACTTTGTAAAACTTTAAACATGTTTCTTTCTTGTGGGGTGATAAGGTCAGTTTCCTGTGAAGCTGAGTGCGAACGCTGTGGTTTGGACATTAGCAGTAGAAATCCTTTAGGATGGGCCTTTAATTAGCTGCTTCTCATCTACTTCCTTCTTCCGCTTCCTGAAATACGTGTCAAAACTTTAACTTTATGAGCCAAACTGGCTCAAATGAGCAGAAGACATGATACGAAGTGGACGAGAAATAGCCTGATCAAACGCTGGGAACCAACAAACACACACACATGCCCTGGGCTGGGATTGATTTCTGTATCCTGGGTGTTCACCCAGTGACAGTGCTGTGGGAGGGTTTGCCTTGTGACGATAAGCACAGATACAGTAAAGTCACCCTTTTCAGCCCAAGTGTGAAAATGGTGGGTGGAAAGCCCCGAGTGGGATGTCCGTTGAGGCCGTCTCCATGGGCAGGCGTTACTCATCAGTGGGCCTGGTCTTAGAGAAGCAGACTGGGAGGGGCAGCCAATCATCACCGCTAACACTTGTGTGCCGGGCACTGCTGTAAGATGTCTTAACTCATTTTGTGCTGGCAATGTTTCTAAATGGAGTTGCTGTTATTTCCTAAGCTTTATAGATAAGGAAATGGAGACACAGGGGGCGCCTCACTCTCCCTTAGAAGCTTAACCATGGGACAGCCCAGTTCTGTATCCAGCCACCTGCTGCCAGATCCCAGGCTCTTAACTTTGGTGCACACTGGGGAAGTCAGGGCAAAAGTCTTTGGGATGGTTAAAGCAAAGCATGGACGCCCTCTTGGTGCTATTCTGTGAAGTCTCAGGAGTGACTAATGAGAAGACCCTGGTGTGGTGAGCGTCTAAGCCTGGTCTCAGCATGATTTCCTCTGTACCTATAATGAGAAGGTTCCAAAGAAGCACATTCTTCCGAGTTTATTATTTTTGGTCCACAGACTAGCTCATATTAACTTTGTGTGACGTGCCATTTATTTTTGGCCCTCATTTGAAATATTGTGCTCGGTTCCAGTCAACAAATTCTTGCCCCAGCCGTTAGAAAAAACAGTGGACTCCTTTTAGCAGAGGCTGGGAGGACAGATCAGCCCCAGGAAGAGGAGGACAAAGAAACCTTAAAAGGAGGCCAACTCCAACTTCTGGAAACGTGTGAAAGGTTCCACGTGTGTTCAAGGCCTATAAATATCTTGTCTTCTATCTTTGAAAGCCTTAGTGCAAATGTAAATCCCCATTAGGTTATAAACCAGAAAGGAGTTTGCCATCAAAGATGCTGCTAAAATTAGAAGCTTCCTGGCTGAGCCACTCTCGCTGTGGAAGAAACCAAATGATTTTTCCTCCTTGTCCTCACAGTCCTGACGGGTCCACCTTCCCCTGGAGCCCGTCAGGCCAGACTTCCTTTGCTGGGCACCTGCTGTACCTGTGGCCTGTCAGCTCTTCACCTGTGGGCGGGCCTGAGGGGAAGATCTGATCCCAGCACATGGCCCCCACACCTGTGTGTGGGGTGCGGAGGCAGGGGCCGCTTACCAGTTCCCATCCTTCTCCTTGGCCACACACCCGGGCAGTGGACTCCAGGGATTCCCCATGTCCCTTGGAAAGTACATCAGAGAATTTTTCACTTCAATAAGATTTGATTTTACACTCTCTCATTTACTTTTGGCGAAGATTAACTTGCACCATATATTGAGAAGCTCAGAGAGTATTCCATAAGCCTCTCCCCAAAGTGTTCTTAATTGGGGAAAATAACAAATGCATTCATTCACCCACTTATTTATTTATTGCCACATATTTACCGAACATCTGGCACAGACAAGGCACAGGAGGGTGCAGGGGAGAATGAAAAGTCGGAAGCTGCATCAGGTGGAATCTCCCGGACGGGCCCTGCAGTGTGAATTGACACACTGTTGCATTAAAGTGCTACGGAGAGAAGCCAGAGGGAGGGTGTGGGGAGCAGGGCTGGGCAGGAAAAGAAGCAAGGATGCCATACCCGGCCAAGTTCTTGCTGTGGGCTGATCCTGGTGTCGTGCTGGGTGTAAATCTCAGCTGTTCTGTCCCCCCTCGGAGCTGGGGGCTCCCACCTGCCTGCACTGGCCGGTCTCTGGCTGAGACTTCTCCAGAAGGATGGCACCTTTCAGGCATTTTGGCTCCCTGTGCTTGTAGGAAATGCAATTTGAGTAGCTCAAGGGCAGTCCACTGAGGGAAGTTGTAGGAAAAGCCCCTGGAGGCTGGGATAGGGGCACCTGCGTGAGTGGCAGGGACCTGGCAGGTCTGGAGAGTGGTGAGGCCACTGCAGCCTCCCTCACTGTGTGTCGGTCCGCTCCCCTCTCACAGTGAGTTCACTTCACGCTGCCGCAGCTTGTTTAAGGTCGTGCTTGGTTTTGATTTTTGTGGATAACTCTGTAAAAGGAGATTTAGCAGGGGAAAAGTACAGCCCCGGCTGCTGCAGCTGGTCCAGAGGCAGGATCTGACATTTGGCTCCTCTTTCCTCCAGCAAACGTTCTAGAATCTCCTAACCACGGGAGAGCATTTCTGCTTGCCTAGGTGGCTTGTCTGATGAGATCCATGTTGGCACATCCATCGTAGTACCAGCCCTTAGATGTTGTGTGGGGCAGAATGCACACAGGACAGAATGACCCATGCCAATCACAATGACCACTGTGATCCAGGCTGAGAGTGTCCTGCAGGGAGAGCTGGAGAGTAGGGGATGCCTAAGAGTTTGTCCTGCTGTTGGGGAAAGGGGCGTGGATTCCACATGCCTGACCGTCAGAGGCTGACGTCAGGGTCCCTTTACCCAGGGCACATCAACTTCCAGGAACTTCCCACTCTTCTCACCTGTCAACTGCATGGCTATGGCAGCTTGAGGGAATTCTTTTAAAGAGAAAACCATGTCTACATCATTGGAAGCAAAGGCTCACCAAAGCCAGGGGATGAGCACAGAGGAACAGTCACAGGTCTGAGGACAGTGCCCCCTTCACTCATGCTGCTCACAGGTCCTGATTCAGAGCACAGGAGACACGATGGAGGCCAGGCAGGTGGCTCCAGGTCACTGAGCCAGGGTTGTGATCCAAGGCTTAAGAGTGTGAGGAACGAAAAGGATGATTAGTTCATAGGCAGTAACCTCTGAGCTGATTTCAAAAAGAAGAGTGAGAGTTATCCAGACAAGTGGGCTGGACTCATGCTCCAGGAGGAGGGACTGCCACATGCAAGGTCATCAGGCAGGGGAGGCAACATGGTACCAGTGTGCAAAATGGTAAAAAGCACTGAGTGTGTGAGTGTGAGAGAGAGAGAGAAAGGAGGAGAGAGAAGGAGGGGGAGGAGAGAGAAGGAGGGGGAGGAGAGAGAGGGAAGGGGGAGGAGAGAGAAGGAAGGGGGAGGAGAGAGAAGGAAGAGGGAAG